>JAWWMK010000021.1:8738296-8751729 GCA_035047105.1 Galeopsomyia nigrocyanea | reverse complement strand
AAAAATTTGTAACGACGTTACAAGTAACGTCGTTACGTAACGGTAACGTAACTCCAGAGTTGCCCACCACTGGTTTAATGGTTACTGCATTATAATGGTCTTGATCTTCGTCATCGAGCACAGCGTAGCATCGACTTTGGTTGGGCTCATAGCCGTCGAACATTTCGCACAGAAAGCTAATTCTATACTTTTAGGAGATCGGGTCTGCTTGTTCAAATTTTATAGCCCCCTTCTTTCTTTCGAGCTGCTGAATTTCATTTCATGGATTTTGTTTTTTTTATCTCTTAGATAAAAGTGAACGGAGACGCGACACTTCGCTGTGCCAAATCTAGAGATCAACGAGAAACGACTGCTATGGGTGGTCTTCTTTGCGAAGGAGCCGCCTATATTTGTCAATGTTTCTATGACTCTACGCCCAGTGGCAGATTTGGTACAAATAATATATTGTTATCATTGATAAGAAGTAGGGGTACATTTTTTCACTTGATTTCTAAATTTACAAAACGTTTATTATCCTCTATATTGAAATCATTTACAAACATAACAGTTTACTCAAGCTTTGGTTGACTGCTGCTGCTTTTACTTCCAAATGGATTGATTTTGGACAGCCAAGAAGAGCTAAATTGGAAAAAAAACGTACTCAAATTTATGCAGATCAGATGCTTCATACTTTTACTTTTTGATATTTATCGCAAGGCTGATATTTTATTTTACAAATATAGCTTAATAACTTTATATGCTTCATTAATCAGTTAATACTCTTTTCCAAATTCTCAAAGTGTTCTCTATGAGTTTAGTAAATTATTTTTTAATAATTCGGGCGCTTTTAAAGTGTCGGTTATTTCAATCATTCTAATTCAACAATGGTGAGCTTCAAAACTTGGAAATTTCACACACTTAGAAGCTTGAAAATTTGAGTGAGCTTTTGATATTTTGAATGATACTAATAGTAGTCGTAGCCACATGAATTTGATAAATTTAATAAAAATATTTAAAATTAAATCAATGATAAAATCAACATACCTTTCAGAGTCATCAGAACCCTTCTCCAGTTGCTCATCTTGAAGTTTCTTTATGAGTTCTGCTCTAAATTGAATTTTTAATGGCTGAGGATCATACGCATCATGTTGTATTTTGATATATTTACCACAAGCATCTTTCCAATTCAAGCCATACCATTCAATATCTTCTCTAGTGTACTATTTAAAAAAATATTTCTATGAGTATGAGTAATTTTCAACAATATTAACTTATGCTGTCAGTCTGCATATACTTACAGGATCTAAATATTTTTTGTATTTATCATAAACTTCATCTCGTTTGACGGGATCGTCAGGGTACAAAGTTTTATCAGCTAGATTTATGAGCATTTCACGCTTCAATTTCAGAGCGAGTTCTGACATGAGATCACATGCCTGTGTCTAGAAAAAATGAAAAAATGATTTTCATTCATTAGAATTACAAATTATAGTTCCCAGAGAAGTAAAAGATAATAAATTACGCTCAACAAGTAGTGATCAAATCCATAGTGTTTGTGCACCAATTCAAGTGTTCTATCGGTTATAGTCATTCGCATATACTTATTGAGTATTTCACTGTACAACACAGATTTTTTGAGTTGAGGTACCCAGAATTTTCTGAACCTACGTTTGTAAAAATGTTTTTTATAAAATCCCATTACAACAGCCTCACCACCCCAAATACCTTCATGGAATTCTTTGGGATATTTCAAGGGTATCGGATGATTTTGTACTGGTACTCTAAAATCATAAAATATAGAAGCTGTAAATTTTAAAAACTATTTTTTGTCAAAAGTATCGACTTTACTAACATTTGACCATCAGTTTTTTTTTCAAATCTTCTTTGTTTTGGAATATAATGAACCGGAGAGGGTGTTGTCAGTTTCCACTCTCTCCAAAATTTTTTGTATGATTCTGGCAGTGCTGCACCAATGCCACTTGTCCATCGAGTTGGTCTTTGATAATAGTATAATTTCTAACAAAAAAACATTGTTTGTTGACATGGCATTTTCTTGTAATTGCATTGCATTATATATAGATGTATAATTTAATAACAAAAAGATTCAGAGGTTACGTCGTTACACATGCAAATATAACGATGAAGCAACACGCCCACATAAATTATTTGAGAGCCAAACTATTAATTTCGTTAAGCTATTTACCTTTGATAATTCTCGTGGCACAGACATTTCCAAATAATAAGTTTATATATCTGCGTAAAAAATAAATTTTTAGGCAAGTATACCCGCATTACCCGCAACATAAACATGCGCGTGGATGCGCGCGCACAGAAAGCCTCTTTATATTACAGCCTAATCAAATTACCGAGTTGATAGTTTTCGGCGATTCTGATAAAAATGATGATACGCGTAAAATTAAAGTTCACATCCAGGCGAAGCTTTTATACGGTAATTGTATTTGAAAAATATTTGCAAGCGAACATTAATAACAAAATGCTCCAAAAATGCTTTCGGAGTATATAATTTTAGAATTCCGCATGATCAACGAGATCAAAATAAATAGAAAATAAGATATCGTAAAAAAGGTGACCACTAAAAAACAACAACTATACCCTTGATTAGGGGCATATTTGTTTGTTCAATGACATTCGGACAAAATGCATTTGTTTTTTCACACTGGAACACTGATCACGAATTCAACGAATTAGAGTGTGCGAGTGGGATAGATATATAGGGTGGGGAGACATTTTTTATAGGACAAGCGCAAGCCGCGCAGACAAGCCAAGCACGCGGTCGCGAGCAGCCACCAAGCAACATAGGCGTTTTTGATGCTCGTTGCTTGCGATTATTGTTTTTAACAATGTAAAAAGTGCTTTGCGTAGTTGACAACCTGTGTTTTTTAATAAAAAAAGATAAACATAGATTTCTGCAATGATGACTCTCGATCCTGACGATCAGTTTTTTCAAGAAGACGATTCTCACTCTCGTGTAAGTTGACATTGGTTACATTGAAAATGCCGGTCTCTAGGTTATAAATTATTTCAACAACATTTTTTAATAGGACGATGATATAAAAAACACCAAAGATAATCAGCTTTACAAAGATACAATGGCTCTGCTCAAACGGAAAATGTGCACTGCACAGTAAGTTACCAACTTTTTTGTGTTCTCTATGTTATTATTAACACTGAATTTTATCTATTTTTAAGGGATTTATTGGAACAGTTTAATCTTAAAGTTAAAGAGTACAATGATTTAAATTTAGAGCTTCATGAGTTGAAAATTGACAAAGAGAAACTTTTTAACAAGTACAATACTGCAAGTGAAAAACTCACAAGATTGGAACTGGTAAGTACAGACACGTTTGAGTATAAAAATATCATGTTACATTCAAATTGTTTGTAAATTTTAATAATGTAAATATTTAGTCTATTAGGGATTATGAGAAATCTCGAGATGAATATAAATATACAGCTGACAAACAGAAAGTTGAATTGGATGAGAAGAAGAAGCACATTGAGCAATTGGAATTTAAGATTAAAGAAATGGAAAAGGACAGTTTTCAGCTGAAAGGTGCTAAATTTTTATTTTTTCTTTAAATTAATAAAAAAGCAATTGGTTTGATTATATTTTTTTTGTTTTACAGATGAAATAAAAAAGTTACAACAAGAAAATAAAATTTCTAAATCTATTGCAAAAAAAGCAACTAAAGATAAAGGGAATCAAACAAGTCGTAAGTTTCTGTTGATTTCAAGTAATTTTATTCTTTTAAAAAATGTGAACAAAGAAATCTATAAAAAAAATACAGATACCCAAATTACTTTTCTGTTTCTGACATAAAGACATTTATATTAACTTTTTAGGTATTAATCAACATGATGTTTCTGTAAACACTGACATTAAGAAGACATCACCTAGGAAACCACAGATGAGAGATAAAAACACAGCAACAGATGACGATAGAATGCCTCTTCCTGCATTTTGTTCAAAATGTGAAAAACTAGTGGAATTTCCTCCACTAGGACAAATTCTTAAAATCATGTCGTCGCCTCCTCCACCTTCAGTGTCAAATCAATTTTCACCTCCATGTTCCCCTAGTAAGTATTCTTTACAATATGCATATTTCGTGCAAAAATACTAATTTTTTTTAAATGTATTTAGGGTCAATACCATCTTGTTCACAACAATCAGAGTCAATCATCAGCAATACATTTGAACAATATTACCATGAAAATCCATATTCAAGTAGCTTTGATAAAAAGACAATTGAAACAAGCAGAAAGATACACGAAGAACCTGACAGGCCTTCATTTATGTTGATAGATCAATTAACTAGAAAAATAAATAACTTGGCAAGACAGATTAAAAAGAAGAAGTGGAAACAAGACAATGACTATCATCGAAAATGCTGCCCATCAAAGAATATTAAATTCGTGGTGCAACTTCCAAATGAAGAAAAGTATTTTGAATATGCAAAACTTAGTCGAGGCAAGCAAACACATGTGAAACGATTAAACAAGAAGCAGATCAAATTGAAAAAGCATACAAAATCAAAAGTCAGAAAATGGCAAGTGGAGAGTGATGTAAAAACTCAAAATGTTAAATTGAGTTTACAGCATAGTGCAGACCAATCAGAGATAAAGTATAAAACTCTTATAGATAATAATGAGACTGACCTTTTTAATTCTCCTGCAATTCTTGTTCCAAGTAAAACACCTAAAATTCCAGTCAGTGTAGATTCATGTGCATCGGAAACTATGGTATGTATTTCTTATTTTAACTATTCATTGTTCAAATAATGATTATTACTTATTATATTATATTTTTTCAGCAAACTACTCATACAGAATCTCTTAGCACGTTAGATACAAATACAGATGAAGTGATTGTAAATTCAACCGACAAGGATATGGTCTGTGATGGTGTCAATGAGAACGAACGTAGTATGCAATCTAGTGTTAGTAATCCAGTATTAGCGCACCCAAGTTATCCTGAAAATATTGTCAAACAGTTAAATCAAAGAATGGACTGCATTAGTGGAAAAGTATTTCAAACTACTGATAGTGAACATAATTTAAGTTTAGATGTATTAAAAGAAGTAAATAGCAATGAGGCATTTGATCTAATTAGTGAAAATTTTAATGATACTAATTTGAATACTATAGAATCTGACAAGAGTGAAACTGTAAATACTAAAAATGAAGATATAGTTTGTACAAATTTTGAAAAAGAAGAAATTAATGATGGAGCAGTTGTTTTAGAAATAAAATCAAAGCTAAAAAGTCAAGAAAACTGCAAAGAAACTGAAAGTATATTATCAAATATCAGAAGAGTTAGCATTTCATCTACTTCATCATCCGAATATGATGAACTATTTTCAGTCTCAACTATTGGTACATTATCTGATAAAGATTCTCAATTAGATATCACCAAACATAAAAGTGAACAAAATAGTATTCAAGAAGTATACATTGCCAAGAACACAAATATTTTGGAAAGTAATGACCAAATAAACTCATTAGTTATTGAAAAATCTGAATTGATTAATTCACCGGAAAGCCACAGTGTTAAAACAGAAAATTCATTAGAAAAACAAATGAATGTTGAGGGTAACATTCGTGAGAGTAAAGAAGAGAATGAACATTCAGATGATTCATTGAATTTGAATTGTCGCGTAGCAAAAAATAAAAAGCGCGGGAAATGTAGTAATGTTATAAAATCTGATGATTCTTCCGAAGAAATTCCAAAAGCAGTAATTAATAGGAAAAAATCGATTGCAACAAAAAAGCGGATCATATCAAAGATTAATAAGTTAAAGAAAACTAGTAATTACCCAATAACTTCTAAACAAACAAGAAAAGCTGTCGAATCCCAAAGTGATATAACAGATACTTATATACCAACTAAAAAACAAAGAATTGCACATATACCTAAAGATAATACTGAAATCAAAGAAGTTTCATCTGCAGAACAGTCATCACAAATTATCAATGATACCAATCAAATACAAAAAGTTGAATCAGAAAACAAATCAACAGTGTCCACACTTATCAATAAAAGAGTGAAAAAAATAACAGAGTATTCGCCGCGAGAGACGAAAAAATTAAAATTGATGAGAAAAGCTCAGCCTCGACAAAATGACGACAACCTGCCTACTATTTTGGATACTGCAAAATTAGAACCAACTTTCACTGGTACTGAGTCTTTAGAATTGACAGAAATGGATGAGGATCACCAAACAAAAATGGAAACCGATATTAAAGAAAATAAGAAAGATGAAAATAATCACGAAGTGAAAGAAAAAGATGAGACAACAAATGAAATTCCAGAATTGGATTTATTAGCATCACAAACAATGACGGAAAATACTGAGATTACAGAAAATTGTGCCAATGTAGAATCAAATAATATCAGTAAAGGTAATTTTTTTCTATTTTAATAATTATCTAACATTACTTTTCTTTTTAAATAATTAATTATATTTTCATTTAGCAGATAGCACACAAAATGAAGAGTCATCGGATGATTCGAAAATCGACTCTTGCGCGTTAAGCGGAGATGAAGAAACGGTACCTGCCAGAAATTTACGAGGTCGCAAAGCTGCTCCAAAAACTCCAGATCGTAGAATTAGTAGACGATTACATGAAAACAGTCCATCAGCCGCAAAAAGTGGTGCTGATACCAGCAAGTATACAGCAGATATTGCTCCAACGCCATCAAATTGTAAACAGCCTCAAAAAAAGAAAAGAACAAAACGAAAGAACAATCAATCAAACCTACCGTTTGATAGTACCAATTCTTCTCTAGGCGATACACCCATCGTATCATATTTTAACGATTTTATATTGGGATTAAACCAAGATAATAAGGAAGAGAATTTTGAACACTTGAGAAATAATGGTAAACATATTTTTTTTTAGTTTAGTAAGTATTTTTTTATCAAAGTGCATTAGAACAATAATTTTTACTATTTTTTTAGAGAAACTTATACGTGGGCAGCTCTCAGTCTTAATTGAAACAGAACCGTTAACAACTGACGTTCTTTTACAAGTTACAGACAAACTGCTAAATATAACTCCTTTGGAAGTAGTTGCATTGTAAGTATATTTTAAACTACCTTGAACAGATCATTATCTGAATAATATTTTATTGATGAATTTTTATACGTTTTAGAGTACTGGTAGATTTCGCATCCACTCAATACTTGGATGATATTAAATGCAATACAACGTACACACCTCCTGCTCCACCAATGACTAAATTTGAACAAAAACTTGTGACTTTGATCACGATGGTAAAGAAAAAACAGCCAGAATTTTTGGATGCAGTTGAAGCAGGCTTACAATTTAAACTTTTTAGACTCGGCAAACCTCAAGAGGTTCGTACATCTTCATTAGGTCAGATTTTTTTTCAAATCTAGTTTTAAAGTATTCTTTATTAATTCTTTCAGACACATAACTTGGAGAGGCTCTTTCGCATATTGATTGTCTTGAATAAAATCCAGAAAGACAGAGAAAAAGTTCGGATGCTTCTTTGTAGTGCTCTTTATTGCCACAATGCACAAGCTATGAACATGATTCATGTTGCCTTATTGTGCTGGTCCGAAGTATTTCCAAAACACGATTCTAACAATGGTAAATTTTTATGAAATTTTACACTCTGGTACAATAGTTGAAAATTCGATTTCTTGTGCATTATTGTTTGGTGTTTCGTCTATATACATTATTTTTTCAGATATTTTGATAAAAACCATTGTGCACATTGTCATGTCTGCAAATGTCAATAGGCCTTATTCAAAACTTATGCCTTTGAAAAGATTACTCACTGATTTGTATGGATATCCGAATAGTGGATATAGAGCTGAGAATTTCAAACAAGAGCTTATGGAAAATTTGAAAGGTAAAAAAAATGCACTAGACGGTTTTTTTTATCACTTACATTTTCCATTACTGTTATACTGTGCTTTCGTTATAGAAAATGTACCTGGCGTCAACACCGCCATTATTTTACTGTGCAAAAGTAAAGGAGCTGATTGGGCTTTCGAATATATAATTAAAGATTTGAAGAACATGATAGTAAGCCAAGTTCACCCTTCCATGTATGATATCTTGACTTTATTTGGTAAGCTATTAAAAAATTCTGGAAATTTCTCTTTTAGATTCAAGCTATAAACTGCAATTTTTCATTGTAGGTGATGTGTTACGCCCATTCTCATCAGATAAGTTGCAGGGTGCCCTACAAGAAATCACCAATCAGCTGTGCGACGCTTTAACTGGAAACCCAGGTGCGTTAACGAATTTGACTTTTGATTTCTATTTTATAAATTATATTTAAAATATACTCTTGAGCGTTTTTTTCTTTTTTGCCTTCAACAGGTTCACACGATGTACAAGAGGGCATCGTATCATGTCTACTGAATATAGGAGGTAAATTTCCCTTTAGCCGCGAGAAGATTGCAAAGTGTGTGTTGAACTGTCAATCTAATCAGGAACTTCGTCAAACTACCAAAGACAAGTTTCAATCATTTCTCAAGACTCATAACGTTGGATGGTGGCGAAAATTTGTTCAACAAAACTTTCCAGTCGTCGAGTAAAGTGACTGCCGTTAGTTTATATTTAATTAGGAAAAGATTATCGAATATTTTTATACTGTACAGTGTCCTTTAACAAATAAAGGTAAAAGAGCGATAATTTTGTATTCTGAAATATTTATACTATTAAACATTATAATGACGATAATAGTAATGAACGATGGAGATATTGCGAGGCTATATGAGTAGTTGCGCAGATAATTGCGATAATTATAAACGTAATAACAATTGTAATAATATAGTTATAACAACAATTTTTTCCCCATCTTCGCTGTTTTCAAGATAAATTCGGAATTTGATCATTTTTATAAAAAAATACCGTACAATGTTCTGTACGATTTTCAACACATGAAATTGAAATTTATACTACTTAACTCTAACCGCACGTCGCCCTTTTTTTTTGTGATGTTCGATTTATAAGTTAGATATAGATTTTCATTTATCAACACGCACAACCATTGACATCGGCTTTCTTTTATTTTAATGTCGAAGTCAACGAGACGATGTTGCAAAAGTAATTAGTGGAAAAAACAAGAATTAAATATATCACAACTACTAGTTTTGGTTAAAATTCCACAAATCAATTGCTGAATTATTATTTCACGTAGATCAGAGCCATCAAATTTGTAAACAATGAGCTGGAAAGAAAAGGGTATTTCAATTTGCAGGCGGGCAATGACTGGTATAGAAAAGTTTAAAAGGCGCCATAAATTTATTTTTAAAAAACATGTTGGAGCTAAATGTGCGTTTATTTCATATTTCAATGACAAGGTCGACTATTTCAAAATTCCCAGCTGAAACAAATTTTGAGCTTCGGGCAAAAATCTGCAATAAAAGCTCGTGAACAGTCGTCCGATTGCTGCCAATCAGAATCCAAAAGTTTATTTGATGAAGCCCCAGTTCCCGAAGGACCTTGGGACGAACACTACAAGCGTCGAGACGAGATGCATACGAAAGTACTTGCAGTAGGAGTAATAACTTTCCTAATCACCATGGGAGTGGTAAGTGCAAGAGCTTGAAAGGTTAGAGGTTAATGCTTTAAACTTAAAAACTTTTAACGTGATGCGCCAGGTGCAAAAGAAAGGACTAGTCAAAGGACATCCAGAAATATCGCTGTTTTATTAGTCTTAGTCAACAAAGGAAAGAGGGACCAAGTTGCTGAATCAAGTTGAGCTGATTTGAATATTTAAACTTTAATTATACAAATCTTAATTGTACAGGATTTATAGATAAAACGAAGAAGAAAAAAAAAACGGTGAAAGAGCAGCCTTATGTCGATTCCTTATTTTTCCTTAAAATCACAAAGCCCTCCATGATGGGCGTGAGGGGCACGTAATCCTCGGTGGCGAGCTCGGCCCGTTCACCGTACGCCAGCAGTACGGGTGTGGTGTGCGTCTGGAAGCCGGTAATGGTTTTCGGGTTGCCCGCCTGGCCGACCACGTCCACGGCCATACCCACGCGCACAGGCACAGCCAGTGGCTGCAATTCCTCGTCGAAGGTGACCAGCATGCGTGGCTGCATCGCCGCGGCCAGCGTGTAAAGCAGGTAGTGCGAGCGTCCCAGAATGACTGCAAACGAAACGTTCACAAGGTAAGTGGCTCAAGTTTTCAATAGGGGTAGCGTAGTAATAAAGACACAAGGCGAGACTCACTATTTTTGACATCCAAAAATCCAATGAGCGTGGCGAGGAGTCCAGCCAGGGCGACCGGGCTGAGCAGCTGTCGGTCGCTGTGGTAAGGCGAGAGGGTCATGGTACCCTTGCCCAAGTGAATCAAGCCCTGGGCGATTCTCACCATGAACAGATTGTTGGGGTCCTTGGCGTGGTATTGGGCGAGCTGCCTCAGCATGAGGGCGAGCTTAGAGTTGTTGGTGCCGGCTCCGACGAGGCCCATGGCGAAGATGGCGTTGTGCGCCACTTCGAGGTCGCTGTCGTGCGAGAACTTGGACAAGGTGTCGAGGATGTTGAGCTTGGGATTGGAGACGGAGATGAGACCGAGGGCCAGAGGCACCGAACGCCTGATCACGGGCTCGCAGTAGCGCAGCAGATGGCCAAAGGTGCGGTAAGCCATCTCGGCACCAATTTCCTCGCCCATGGCGATAAGCGCGATACCGAGCACGGCGATCGCCTGTCTCGAGCTCAGGTCCTTCTCCTTTTCCTCCTTCTTTTCCTCCTTCGCCTTGTCCTTGTCCTTGTCCTTGTCCTTGCTGGCGCTGGACGATTTGCTCGACTCTTCCTTCTCGTTCGAGGGCTCGTAGTGTTCAGAGCAGATGTGCAGCAAGTGTTGGATCTTGAGTACGTTGCCAGTGCCCGCGTAGGCGCACACTTCGACCAGGGTCATTGACATTGACTTGAATGGCTCGGGAACGACCTCGAGGGCGGCAATTATGGCCTCGGCTGCCTCTTGTTTGCCCAGTACGCACAGACCCAATCCCAAGGGTAGGAATCGGGCGTACGTGTCCTGTAATACCAAGTTTTAGCTTAAGTTGTTTTGACTCGAAAGGTTTAATGTGCAAGAAAAAAAAGACTGGCTTTATACCTTGAGTTCAGTTTCGGTCTTTTCCATGAGCGTGTGCATGATGGCTGTGGTAACGGTAGCGTTGCACGAGCCAACGGCGACCATACCCAGAGCGAGGCCAGTCACGCCGATAACTTCCCAGTTGGATTTGGGATCGCTGAGCACGGGTATCAGCAAGCTCAGCACGGCCTCCCTGTTCGATCCGGCGTAAGACAAACCGAGGCCGACAATAGCTCCGATCCTCATGGTGTTGCTGCTGTGCAGCACGTAATCGGACAACAGAGCGAGAGCTGGCTCGCACTCGTTCCTCACTCCGCAGTTGACGATTCCGCAAGCGAGCAGAGCTCCCGACTTGATGTAGTCTTCCGACGAGTAGAGGTACTTGTCGATTGGGGTCAAGCCACCGTCGACGTCCCACAAGAGTATGAGGCCGAGGGAGGCTGTGGCGCTGAGCATACCGTGCTCTTTGTTTTTGTACAGCCACTTGTTGCCGTCCTCGATGAGTAGCTTGTCGTGGCCAAAGGCGGCATTCACGAAACCATTGACGAAACTCGCCGCGAGATTTTGCCTGGCCGAGTCGACCTGTCCACCACCGAACGGAGGTCTTGAATTCTCCAGGTGGGACTTGTAAACGTCCTCGGGTGTCTTTGCCTCCATTATGTCCAACTCGCGAGCCAAGTTTAAGAAATGATTGTTCAAATGAGAATTGGTCATAATCTCCACGAGGTCGTCGTACCAATCTATCGATATCGGCAGTTCGAGGAAGATTTGTTGACGGCCGAGCATAAACGCCAACTGCTTTTGAACAGACCTGAAATTCAATGTCAATGCCTTGATTATTCATTTCTCGATTTTACCGATTTCCAAGATATTCAAATTCACTTACAAATCTGGGCAGTTTGTGAAAATATCTTCAATTAGAGGCAAGTCGTTGAGCTGCATAGCAAGCCTAAGAGCCTGTGGATACTGATTGAACTTTTTGTAGAGTTTCAGTGCAGCGTGTAAAAGAGTGCTATTTTCCGGATCAGCAACGTATGGGACACAATTTGTCAAGTATAAACAAACTCTCTGATAAGCACTCTCATCCACGTACTGCTCCAAAAAGTCAAGCCGATCAATTTCCATCAGCAAGTCACAAGCTTCTGTCTCTGCATTGTGAGCCATGTTGTAAGGCACAATCTCGTGAACAAGCCCAATCAATTTCTGCTGCATCTCTTCTGAACCTTCTATTGCAAGCTCTTCCCATTCACCAGCAAGCTCTCCTGAAACGTGTCTCACGTATTCATGTCCCCATTCACCAATGTTGAGTGCTGAACCTGTTGGGCAATTATTAATGTTGAAAATTAAGGTGCATCATTTACCATAGTTTGAGCTCAAGAAATTTTGATAAAATACCTGTTATTCTGAATTTGAGGCATTCTCTGCCTTCACCCATTGTCATGGCTAGGACAGAAATGATATCGGCACACAGCTCTCTGCATTTTTTGTCTGTGAGCTTTTCATACACAGCTTTCATGGTATCATAGTGTGGACGCATAAATTTCAATGGCTTTGGTACACTTGTCATTGACGTCGTAGACGTGCGAATTAGCGTTCGAAGTGAATCCAAAGCGTTTAAATACAATTTGGTATTGGAGTCTTGCAATTGCTCTACATATTGATTCAATTCTTCTTGCAAAAGCTTGTCTTCTTCAGACTGAAATCAAAATAAACGTAGGGTAAACATATAGTAATGGAATTTAGAGTGCAAGTCGATATTAAACTCGACATGTAAAAATTTCCATTTCGGAAACAAACGATCGTTTGAACAATGCCAACAATAAACAGAATTTTGAAAAAGTGAAATTGCTTACCAAATCGGATTTATCCTCTTCCTTATCATTTTTCTTTTCAGGCACAGGCTTGGGTGCCTCTATTTTAGTAGCTTCCGGCATTTTATTAGATTAATCTATCAAAAAAACTTGAATAAATAAACAATTCTCTCGGACGCTCCCTTTCCAGGTTAGGAAAGCGTGTGGAGTTGCGAGTCACTGCAGAGCCGAATATCTAAACGTGACAGCTGGCGCCTCTAGAATGACTTGCTGCTGCTCCTATAATATAATTTGGTCGGTAACTTTATAAAATGCCCTTATCAACAATTTGAAAATTATTTTTACTCTCCATAATTTCAAGGCATCACTTGTGCAATTTTGTATGAAAACCGAAAACCCATATAAAATTTCAGTTTTATTTACTTAAAAAAAAAGCTCTAATTGAATTGACATGTATACATCAGTGGTGGGCAACTCTGGAGTTACGTTACCGTTACGTAACGACGTTACTTGTAACGTCGTTACAAATTTTTTCA
>JAWWMK010000021.1:8604277-8738196 GCA_035047105.1 Galeopsomyia nigrocyanea | reverse complement strand
ATAGACAATTAATTTAGTCAATTGTTAACAAAAAAGCAGAAATAATGCGCGCGAAGCGCGCTCGGACAGCGCTAGTGATTATAAAATACCGGTTTATCATTGAACGCTGATAATTTTAAGATGCTATAGATTGTGTCTTTCTCGTGTCAACGCTACAATTTTAGCGTTATTTATAACATTACGAAAAGAGTGTACTTAAAATTTTTACGCAGAAAGGGCTAAAATAAATCGTGAGGATTTAATAATTGAGCGTGCTTACCGCCAATCAGATCCGCGGAAACTGCCGCCTCCGCCGCCACCACCGCCGCCACTGTCGCGGCGATGATCGCTGTCGCCACCACGTCCGCCACCGCGATGGTCATCTCGGTCTCTGTCACCGCGATCGCGGTCGCGACCACCACCACCACCACCACCGCCGCCGCCTCCCCCGTAACCGCCGCCTCCTCGACCGCCACCTCCGCGGCCTCCGCCGCCACCACCACCACCACCGCCGCGGCCTCCGCCACCACCTCCACGGCTGCCTTGCCAACTGCTCTTGTGTTGAGCGATCTGCACTTTGATGGTGCAGCCCTTGAACTCCTTGCCGTCGAACCAGTCGATGGCGGATCGCGCGGCGTTCTGATCATCGTACGTCACCGTCGCCTCGCCCTTGTTCTTACCGGTGTTCTTGTCCTTGTACATCCAAATCTTTGGCTTGCCAGTGCGTTTGTCGCTCTGAAATCAAAGACAGGTTTTAGGTTTTCCAAAGTTCAACTTTCGAAAGCTCAACTCAAGTGGAGAACATAAGCTCACCTTGATCAGACCGATAGCGCCGAAGTGCTGGCAAATCTCGTCTTCGGTAATTTCAGCGTCCATGCCGGATACGAAAATTGTGTCTTCTTGGACGACCATGCCATCGCTGCGATCACCAAATCCTCCTGCAATGTAAACCATTATTTAGATCGCTGTCAATAACCTGCCCATCAAATTAAATATCCTACAACTATTCCAAGGCTAGGCTAATTCTTTGTTCGACTTTTTGACTGTACTCTGTAAAAAGCTTCATGACTGAGTGATATTTGAATTTTACTGCTGATGACAAGGGTGGCAAGTGACAATTATTTTCTAAAAGCTAGCTTCTTTTCATTTCGAATCAAGTTGACAAATCTTTTTTTCTTTTTTTTTTACGAGGCTGTGTAGGCCTGTGATTCTGTTTTACCGCAAAACAACCATCAAATCGTGTATGTTTATTCTACGCTTCTTCAAATCGTAAATCGGTTTTCCCTCAAACACAATAATTATTCGTATGTACCATTATTGTAACACCAAAATTCAAACTGTTGACTGATGTGCTACCGCTAATTTCAAATAAACAAATTGATGATTTTCCCAAACCCATGACTCCTCCATTATAACTTAGAAATCCTTGTGCTTAAAATTAACCCTTTAAAACGAAACCCTGCTCATAAATGATGCACTGTAAAAGCCCATTGGCCAAACTCTTGCTGGTGTAATGAGAAAAGCCCAGTGTAATATGTAATAAATCATTAAATAGCAGCTTCACATACAAAAGGGCCGCAACATATCTTCAGCTATATACTTCGTTCCTTCTCAAGACACATGTACCATTTTTTTTTTCATTTCTTCAAATAGTTTCATTTTTATATTTTCCACCAGCTGCCTTTTAATACCGTTGTAAGAGAGCTTAAAATCACATTTGCATAATATTTCGCAAACTTTGCTTATAAATTACCGACGACCATCTTCAATTATTTTTAATAGAGTAAAAATAGTTACCAGGAGTACCTGAGATATTACTTTGCCTTTTTTAATAACTTTAATCTGTTGTTTTCACAAATCCAATACCTTATTTTATAATTCTTATTCATTTTTTTTCTCGAGACACAAACTTTTCAAATAGAATGCACTTATTTTACGGATGAATCTACGTATTATTCGTTAGAAGGGTTGGCACCGAAGTTATATATTATCTGTTTAATTGACCAGTTTCCAAAAGTTTACCAGGAAATACGTCATTAATACAGTAATTTGTTGATAATGGAAAAAAGCAATTGGTGTTTAAAATATAATCCTTATACTGCCAATATCGTTAGATTAGTGCGTACAGGGAAATCTGTAGGGATTACAGATGCGCATTTTTTTTTCTTTTGCAAGCCCTTTCATATAATTCGAGCGACCGGGTAATTTAATAAATATTAGAGTGAATGCATGAATAGCACCAGACTTGTACAATAGTCTGGTGCATTTACCTTTGTTATAACCACCACGGCCACCGCCACTGCTAAAACACAGAAGCAGATATACCAATGAGTTGAGTCATGGACAGAATTCAATCGTTGTGTGGCTACTCATACGCTGCGTTGCCACCACTTCTCTATCTTCTTGATGTGCCTACTGTCTAAAGTCTTTATTACCACATAATACAGTCTGAGAATCGAAATTCATATTAATTTGTCTCGTCACAGTCCATTATGATGTCAATCATGCAAATTACTTGAATGAAATTAAGATAAAAGAGGAAAAAAATACATAAAAGTACAAATTGTTGCATTTTTTTCTTCACCCATGCATCTCCTTTCACACTTTTGTTCAATCAACATCGTCAATCACTCTTTGCACACAGTGTTTATAAAACTAAAAAAAATTATTACAAGATAAACGACAAAAGGTAATAGCGATAAAATAAATAAAAACAATTTCGTAAAATGGTAATATGGACAAATCTTGCCTAATTATGTTGATGAGAGAATAAAAAATAAATGTTTTCAACATTGTCGGTTGATTCCAAGGCACATTGTTTGTATACCAAACATTGATTTTGAACAAATAACCAACCGCACATGCAAACTCAACTGGAGTTATGATGTCTCTTAAAAATACATGAGTATTAAGGCTGATATTGCAGACACATTAAAACCTTAAAGTCAGATTGTCAAACACCTGTCTAATATTTTACCTGTACATATCTGTGTACATGTGTGTTAAACCTGTAGACACACTTTAAATACATTAAAGCCCCTTGGGGTAGGACATGATTTCATAGGCAAAGTATAATTTTTTTTTGTGTTTTAAACCTTTTAAGAAATTTCATAAGCTGTATTACCTCCATTTAACTACTGTATTTTGATTCTTATGGACAATGAATGGTTATCCATCAGAGGCTCATTAATTTTTCTGCTCCAACGTTCTATTTCAAACCCTCCTTGCTTAACAGTGTAAAACCAAATTGAAACTTACTTGTAACTGCCACCACCTGACCGGTCACTGTATCCCCTTCGATCATCACCTCCGCCGTAACGGCTACCGCCGCCACCACCGCTACCGCCTCCTCCTCCTAGAGTATCAAATGTGTTATTAGAAATGGACAAACAAACAAAAAAGCAAGCAACATCAGAGTCTACTGACCACTACCATATCCTCCACCAGAGCTGCTGCGGCTGTAGCCTCCGCTGCCGCCACCACCACTACCTCCTCCTCCACCTCCTGAGCTTCCACCTCCGTAGCCACTGCCATAGTTGTTACTGCTGCTACCATTGTTGTAACCACTACTTCCGCCGCCACCACCACTGCCACCACCTCCACTGCTACTGTAGCTACTTTGGTTGTAGCTACTCTCGGTCTGGGGCTGGTTGTAATCCTGACTAGATTCGCTGTTCTGATAGTTCTGGTAGCTTTGCTGGTAGTTAGGTGGAGGCTGGCTGTACTGATTGTAGGAGGCAGAGCTTCCTGTACTTGGAGGTGGATAAGAAGTGTCTGGGGTACCAGCCGATGGAGGTGGCTGACTGTATTGACTGTAGCTTTGCTGTTGGTAGCTCGCGTACTCTGTAATTTCAGATAAATCAAGAGCATGAGTGTCTGTCATTGTTGCAAGATGCTTTTAAAAACTAAAGACATTAATAAATAAATAATAAAAAAATATATAGACGCCTGGTGGTTAACTAACTGAAACGACTCCGTCATCATAAAAAATATATCAACTAATATCAAAATTGGGCAGGAAAGCGTTGGATTTTCGATAAATCAAGAGTATCGATTATTAAGGGAACGCGCGCGTTCGTCGGTGCAAATGGTCGGCGTCTCAAAGGCGGGCACGCGGCGCGGCACGATGGCGACGTTTTAACTATGTACTCGAATATGACGACAAAGCGAGTTGACATTGAACAATAAGTACACTATACTTACGATTGTCCGTCATGATGATGGATAAAGCAAGACGCGACTTCTATCTGACGATAAAATAACGACGCCAAAATGCGTCGAAAAAATGCTTGTAGCAAATTCGTAGCAGGCGGCTCCAAACGGCTACTAACACAGGCAGCAAGCAACGCTGCGACAGAGGAAAACGCTATGCACAACGTAGCGGTAGTCGCCACCTAGCCGGCCGCGCGATTATCTAGCGCTGTCCTTGTTGCTCTCACTAACAATCCCAGTCATCTGTCTCTTTTCCACTCGAGTCAAAAGTGACAAGACTCCGCCACCATGCGATATGACCGGAAATGACAACTGCCGGAGTCAATTGTAGAATATTTAAAAATATTCATAGTCTATATAATTAAAGAACAAATGAAAAAGATATTTTTAAGTTTTTTCATTTATATTTTGTTGCACATTGAAACGTTCATTTTCTAGCATTAACAACTATTTGCTATGTAAAAATTTGATTTATAACTGTATATAACTGAACCTGATCTCTGCAGATAGCTGCATTATCGCTCAAAGATAATGAAATGCCTAAACGATGACCGATGATTCGAAAAATTTATTCCAAGAAAGGTATTTGAATTTGAAAGCATTTGAATAAAAAATAAAAATTTCAGCTCTTCTCTCCTTTCAAGAAACTACCCGGGAAAACGAAGTAAATTTAAGGATTGAGCGGTATAAGTTTCTATTTAATGATTGCAAAAATCAACCGAATAATAAAAAAAAAGTGCATATAATTACTATTGAAAATTATAAAGAGTTCTCTCAAAGTTTTTCAAGGCTATGACCGGAATGTTATTTTAAAACCATGTCTTTTTATTTTATTAATTAAGAGTAGAAAAAGGCATTTGAAAGCCCAAATGTGATTGGCTGTAATTGATAGGCACAATGGAAGCAGCCAATCAAATTCTGAGATCGACTCCTCAGCAGCGACGATTTCTAATAGAATCCTGCAGCCTACCTGTCTGCCTGCCATGCTAATGGAAACTCGGGATCTAGCGCGTTGTTGTGTTGACAAGAGCAAAGAGCAAGCGAGAAAGATAAAGACTGGGTGATTAAAAGAGAGTGCAACGGTATAAGTTGTTTGATACGTATGGCCTAGCCAAGGGCGAAAATAAGAGGCGCTACGATAATCTCGCATGGCTGCTGTTATTTTCTCGTTCTCTCGACACGTCTATCCGCTTGGAAGCGAAAGAGGACGCGTGGTTTTTCCCAGCCAGCTGACTTGCCAGTTCTCACTGTGTTGTTGCTGGACGCATTAGTGCTGTCAAGAATCAAGATGAGGTGGGCAATTGTGTACTTGTAATTTTTTTCCTTTATTCGCGCGAGCATGTCCAGCGTGCTTTTCACCTCTATTATACTATATCAAATCGAGACAGTGAGCGAGGGCGGGAAACAGTGTTTATCTACCATGAGACACGGATGGCTGTTGTTTGGATATTGATGATGCTACTGCACACGTGAGCATGAACTTGACGTTTTGGAGTCGTGAGTGTGCTGGGGCTCGCGCTATCTGCCTTATCAGTGCTTCGATACTCAAAGCCAAGTTTTATTTAGATTTCAAATACAAATGATATTTTACGTAGTGCGATGCTTCGTATAAATCGAGAGAAAGTTTGCACTGGCCGACATTTTGCTATACGCGCGCGACGAGTTGACATTATAGCATGTCAACACGGCTATGGCCGTCACAATAAATGTGCGTTCGACCGTTGAAATCGTCAGATATTGACACTTGCATTACGATTGATCAATTCTTCTTGCTTTTGTTTTTACTTGTCAATTAACATATTTGGAAGCAATTCAATATAGGCTCTATAGTTGTGATAATTGGACATTCTTATAGCCATGAGACAAAATAGAATTACTAAATTAATTAATCAAGTAATTTATTTATTGTCTTATGTTTCCAGTGGGAGGCCACAGATGACAACAATGAATGGAAAGAGGCCATCGCCAATGCCTCAGAGGCATCATCAGAACGAATCAAGTTCACAACATTTTGATTTAATCAAATACATACACGAATGTAAGATATTTTATTCCTAAATATGTTCATCATTAGAACAAATATTCTACTCACATGTATATTTTTTCAGCTTGGAATTCAGTGTCTAAAGAATTAGACAATTATCACAATCAACAGCATGGCAACTCTTCAAATTATAGGAATAATGGTTCAGTAACTTATTACCAAGAACGTGAACCCAACCCACTGCTCAAAGGTAATTTTACATGAATAAAATAACAGCTTCTTTTGCTTGATTTGCTATTGGTTTCAAATTACTCATTATTTTTTATGTCATTGTAGATTTCGAGCCATTTGATTTAGAAGCTTACTGGAATCAACGAGGAGTACAAAGTATGGCCAGGAATGCAAGTTCATAGTCTTGGATTTCTACCATGAAGAGCAATTGCATTTTCTTAAATAGTTTTAAAAATCCAACAGCAGGACAGAGAACAAGCTATTTGAAATTTGACAGATATCAGTAATTTTTTTATCAGTCAGTTTTGATTGTTGTTTAAAAATCAAATTACACAATGAATTTATAAAGTCAGTTGAAAAATGGAAATCTAAAGATATTTATCATGAATAGAGAGAGAGAGAGATTTATGCTTGGACATTCCATATATTATCTTGATGAAGCATTTAAAAAAACTGCAAACTTTTGGTATGGTGACATTTAGCATTTCATTCAATTTGGAGTACCTGTTGTATTTATTTTTTTAAAAATTGGTATTGTAAACTTTCACGCTGAAGATGATGACTTATTTATTTTGCAACGCGAGAGTTGTAGAGGATCGTAATTTTTTACTACAAAGTAAGAAACATGTAAAATTTATATAATATATTATAAATAATGACTGTAGTAAAATTAAGCGAAAAAAAAATTTTTGTGCATTAGCAGTGCATGTTTATAAAAGTAGACAACGTATTTGAATTGTTCACGAAACATGTGATTCTACGTTGATTTTTTCAGAATTAAAGCAAAATTCTTATTAAGACAGTGTTTCATTTCACTCGATCAAAGCCCGTAAAGATTGCACAAGATCGATGATCCGATGAGATAGATAGCATATCGCATTGTAAATTTAACGGATAAAATTGCAGTATGCTTCGGGAGAAAGAACATGAAAATTCAAAGACGCGAATTTACATACGATTGTAAATTGCAGTCAACGGCTAATAAAATGAAAATGTTTTTCTATACTCTTCTTTGACAGTTTGATTGAAGGTTTTTCTTGAGAGTGTTTTATATGCAATTGCATGCATGAATAGTTTTGCGATGCGCGCTATGTTAGGAACTTGACTTTATGCATGAATTTTCAAGCAGAAAGATATGCAAAACGAATAAATAATGATTTAAAACAAATTTGTGAAAGCTATAAGCAGTAAAAGTTATTTGCAAGCTAAACTAACAACTTTGGCTTGTAAATAAAAAGAAAAAAAATCAGCCCGTCCGTCATAAAACCTCGCATACATCGCAGATACTAGGCCAGTCTATAACCGCATTTTATCACAAGAATGTCAATAAAAAAAACGGATAATAGGCATGTGGAAAATCCGGAACTCAAGTGGGCAAACAAACAGCAGCCGCGAGTGGAACATTTGAGGCAAGTGCAAAAGGAATGGTCAGAAGTGAACCAGGATATGCGGAAACACTGATCGACGGAGCTTGCAACAGTGCTTAATAAAAAAAAAGCCTGTAACTGTCAGTTGCAGCGCAGGACTAAATAGCATTACAGAAAGCGAGAGAGAGGGAGAGGAGCAGCGGCAGCAGCAGCAGCAGCAGATGGAAAAGAGGGTTGGTTGCGTTTGCGCGGGGCGGCGGTGGCTGCGGCGGTTGCTTGGCGGGTATGTACGTGTGTATGGGAGGAGTGAGGGCCGGGGGCGCGGTCAAGGAGATTCGCGCGCGGATGCTGCGCGCAGAGCCTGAAACTCGACTAGCGCTCAGTCGCTCCGTGCACCTCCTTCGCCAAGCAACCCTCTGAGCGTCCACCGACAGCCGGCCGCGACGACACTTTTGCAAGCTCAACCACTCGAACCTACCTACCCACCTATACATATCGCACATATCATCTATCGTATAGAGAACAGAGTAGCAGCAGTCGCCGACCAACACAAGACAGAAAGTGCAGTTTTATATACATATATATATACGTGCGTAAAACCGCTTTCAACGTTTTGCAATCAGCTGCCCAGCTTTCGCTACAGCATTCGCTCGCTCTGCTCGAATATACATCTATATTTTGTTTGTTTGTTGCCTTTGCTTTTTGCCCTCTCCACCCAGCAGCGGCAGCAGCAGCAGTCAGTTACTTGGGCGGGCTTTTAGCGCGCAGCAGCTGATCTATTGGCTTTGGAGCTTTTTTCATTGCTATGAGAAATCGTGGAATCTATTTGCCGTCGACGGCAAAAAAGCAGAACATTTCTATTCTATTCCTCGAGAGCTTTCCAGTGCAGTGACGCGCGCGCGGACAAAGCCGGGACGCGAATTCGACGGGATATATGTACGCGCGTCGAATTTGTCGAACAATTCGCTGCTTTGTCAAATTTGCTCTCCAATGTAGCGTACGAACATCAGAATCTCGAGAATTTTCATCAAAATGTTGCAAGCTCGCTGCAATGTTATACTTCGTCGACAAAGGTCGGAATGACAAAAAAAAAAAGAAACTGATGGGAAGGATAAGTTACGGGTATAAAGGCGCGAAAGCTTCTGTAGCGGCTAATTATGTAAATCGGAGGAGCGTTGCATTGAGTTTATTTTTTGTCGGCGTTGCCAGCGCGAAGCTTGAAAGCGAGAGCTTGTACATTGTGTCTCGTGCTTACTTTCATAACACAACTTTTCTCGCTCTCTCCGTGAAAAGGAGTGGTGTGTTGTATATATACCGCGAAACGACGCGCTCGAACAATCGACTCATTTCTACACGCTGTGCATGCTTCTTTTCTCCCTTTCTCTCTTTTTTTCCCTCCAGTATGAAACTTTTTTATATAAAGAATCGCCTCGAGCGAAGTCAGCGATATTTTTCAATTTGCCAGAGTAGCGACTGCCGCCAGCGAATTAATGTTCGCGTACATCGTTAGCCCCGTAGTTTACATTTTACCTCCGTTAAACTTTATTAAAGTCGTTGTCATTTTTTTTTCCACGCGCTTATAGTCGTTATTATTGAATCGGTAGACGCACGAGAAAAAAAAGGACAAAAGAAAAGCTCGCGTATAATGTTTTATTCATTCTCATACACGAAAGTCAATATAGCAGAAAAGCATATAGTTGGTATTTCGAGGTCAATATTTCCATCGGCAAATATTTCCTCGCCACACAGATACACACACACACAACGCGTATAAGCAGCGAAAGCACATAACGCCCCGTTGCGAAAAATCCGCGGCATCTGCAAACATTACGCACGCACGCATGCAAAAATTCGATATATTTGCTCGACGCGCGACCATTCATACCTTATTACCTCCTTTCGCGAATACGTCGTCTCTCTCTCTCGGCACGTGTTACATTAATCACACAAGCCACGATAATTACGCCCGTTCCGCCACCCCCTCAAAGCGGTTGAATGAAAAACTAATTTAATTTGGTGGCGCGTCTAGCGGTGCAGCGAGAATTAACGAGAGAGCTGCTTGCGAGTAGTATAGCGCGAACTGCACAGGTGAAAAATGACGATATCGATTCCCGCGAGAGAATGAGCTTTTTTTTCCCTCCTTTTTATTCATTGGAATTCAATGTTTATCGTTTCTGCTTGGCCGCGCACGTTCGAATCGGAAATCTGCAATCTTCCGTCTGCACATTTCGCGCGTATTACATATATGATTTCCGGCGATATATCCGCGTGATAAAACACGGAAAAAGCTCGCGAGAGGAAGTCTTTCGAGTAACTACTTATTCCATTAGTTTATATCAGTGCGGTGGAATTAGCCACAAGCCGGGCAGGATTTACAAAAAAAAAAAAAAACGCCAGAGCTTTTTTCAGTAGAGGGAGAGAGAGAGTGGCGACTGATGATGATTGATGATGCAAATTCGCTCTCTCGATTGAACAAAGCGAGCGAGTGCATCATTAATTATCCATGGGCATATATATAGCATTTAGTACAATTGCCGTTGAACAAGTGAACGCGCGCGCGCGTATGTGTGTGTATTTCATGCATATGCATCGTCGCGTCAATTTGTTTTGGCTGATGTCCGCGCGAAACTTGACATTATGCGCTTGTCGGTTGTGTAACAAGTTTGAAAAAAAAAGAAAAGAGGCTTTGCCGCGCGACCACAAAAGCCCGATAGTGTAATACGCGCGGACTTTGTCGTCGAAAATAAAAAGAAGAAAAGAAAACCAGAAACAAAAGCTTTCAGCGGTCGATGTCAGTGGTACATTGGCGCGATTGACTTTGGCTTCTCTCTCTCTCTCTCTCTCTCTCTCTCTGTCTCTGGCCACGACTGGAATTCGATAACCGATAACATAGAAGCTCCATATATAGCCGAGCCGAAGTCTCGCAGTGGCTGAGCTGCGTGCAGTAAGCGTACTTACGCGATGAATATAGCTGTGACTAATGGAATACCGACGTTTGTTCAATGCTCATCGCGCACAAGTTCCTATAATGCCGAATTCAATCAAAGATTTCAATTCCGACAGGCAGAGAGCGAAAGATCAAACAAATCGTCGAAAGCCGAAATCGATTCGGTTGTTAAAGCTCCGCTGATTAAGTGCCTACGTGCCTCGAATGGCACGTAGCCCTCGCGATATATAGAAGTAATATTCGAGATCGGACGGTGCGTGCAAGTAGTCGAGCTCGAGCGATAGTCGGAGCAATGTTAAAAGCTGATCAGTATATATGCGTGTTACAGAAGCAAAGGAAGCGACGAAAGCTACAACAGTGGCGGCGGCGGCCAGTCGTCCCATTAGGATGGCGACGGCGGGAACGGAGCCCGGCGGATTTACGAGGCGTCCTCCTCGTCACAGGCGCCTCGAGAACGACGAGCAGCGACAACGGTGAGTACGTGCCGCCTCCCTCTTGCACCTTCCTCTTTATACTTTTTACGTTACATCCCTTTTTTTTCTCGTTGTTTGCTCGAGCGAGCTCGCTAAAAGGGATGGGAAATTCGTAAATTCTCGTAACGCCCGAGCGAGTCTTGGATCAATAACGAGCTGCAAATTTTCGTTTGCTTGCTTTCGTTATTAACGCTTTCGATATGACATCCTCGCGAGGGAAAATAGAGCACGCTCCGAGGATTCCATCAATTTCCACTTTCAATTGCATTCCTTTCAAATCAATCAAATCAGTTTATATATCTCGCGAGCGATAGCTAATCCCTTCGTCAAATATTTTATTTTACAGAAAACGCGCTCAAGCCAATAGATTTTAACTAGAGAGCATCTCGATAAGATTTTTTTTTATCGCGTAGTTCAAGTAAAACATCATCAGCTTCAGGGCTCTAGAATCTAATTTGCTTCAAAGGTGATTTATAATTTTCAACGTCGAAACTTTGAAGCGCTCGCAAGACGACGTCACACACACACAGTGCCTCAAGGTGACGGTTTTTTTTTCTCGCTACGATAAAAAGTTTGAGAAAAAAAAATCAAGAGTGACAAGAAGTGAAAGGCCTTGGCTTCGGAAGAGCAAACTTAATTCCCAGCGCGAAAAGTTGATTTGGTAAAATCAGAGCGAATATAAGGCTTGCGCGCGAGTTTATTGTTCGAAAAACAATTAAAACTTGAAACAGAGGCTGCTGCTGCTGCTTGGCTTCGCTCCGATTTAATCGACAACTTTTCCATCTACTCGCTCTTTCGTTCGTTATACCCTTTGAGTTCATTGTTTACAGCCACTCTTTTTTTTTAATTACAGTGCGTCCCCGGCTACTGCTATAAATGTATATTTTTCGTGTAAAAATAAAAACTGGAGCTTTTGATGAAAGCTCAGAGTCAGGGCTTTCTCCGTGTATAAGCTTGTGTGTATAAAAATACGCGGATATTCTTTTTCATCAAAGGAAAATATTTTCGGATCGCTCGAGAATCGCAAAGCGCTTATCTCTGCACGTTGGATGAAAAATTGCGAGGGGAAAATCAGAGTTATAGGATTTAATCTTGACGTAATCTTATCTCGTGCGTCGCTCAGCTGAGGAATTATCTTTTTTTTCTTCCTCTCGTGTTTACACTCGCCGCCTACAGAGCAGTCGGAAGAAGCGAACGCGTAAATATAACCTTAAAAATATGTTCTCCGTGAAAGACGAGGATTTGGAAGTAATCGTGCGAAAAGCAGTGAATTCAACGGAGACAGTGAAAATAGCGAGTCACCATGTGGAGAGCTTCTCGAAGAAGAGACACGGTATCATGGGAAACCATTACATACTGGCAGTGGAAGTGGAGATTGGCAGTGATCGTCGTAGCACTCGTTTGCAATTCTTTATCAAAACTCCGCCTGAATCGACGACCCTCCGCGACACTGTGGTCGACGAGTGGGTCATCCACGAGGAAGTGCATTTTTTCGCGGAGGTCTATCCCGCATTGATGGCGAATTATAAGGGGCCGAGATGGTGTCCCGAGTGTTACCTGTCAAAGCCGGAGCTGCTGGTATTCCGAGATTTGAGGTCGGAGGGCTTTTCCATTCGGCGGGATGGCATCTTCGGGGAGCGATCGCTGGAGTCAGTTTTATCCACGCTGGCGCGCTTTCACGCCTCGTCCATCATCGCCGAGGCAGTTCTGGCCGAGCCACTCGATCGGCTCTATCCCCGAGCCTTCCGCGAGAAGATCTTCAGCGACGTCGGCAAGGGAGGCCGCTCCAATCAACTGGGCTTTCGCACCGTGCGACTTCTCGCCGACAAGTTCAATCTGGACGGCGCGCCGATGCTCGACAGCATTTTGCCGAGGCTCTGTCAACTTGTCAAACCTGTACCAGGTATACTTACACGCAATCGCCTCGGTGTTTTTGTTATTGCAAGCTCTGTTGATTGCCTAGCGACGATCGTTTTTTCATTTCAAAGCTAATTTGAATGAAAAAAGCGCGAAAAAAATAAATATTTAATTTGAACTGTGAAATAAAAGCAAAAGGAAGAAGAGAAATGCAAGCAGTTTCGGCTTAATAATCTCGTAAAGTAAAGTAGCAAGAGAGTAGGAAAGTGGAGAGAATAATTAAAAATGAAAATCTGCTGCAACTTGCAAGTTTTCTTCTCAAGCGCCAACGGTTTACTTTAAAGACGTTCCATCGAGGCAAATCGAGTTGAGTTGTATATTAAAAGCTGAGCTTGCGCGCGGCCACGTCGGAAATATGTGCCGAGACAATACCGCGGTTGTTTGCCCAAATAGCATTCATACATGTAAGCCCACGCATACTAAAACTTTGGAATAACAATTCGAAACAGGCGGATGTAACGTGATATGCCACGGTGACTTGTGGCGCAGCAACATCATGTTCGACGAGGACGACGAGGAAGAGGCAAAGACGAGTAGGCCGCCGGGATGCATGATCGTGGATTACCAGATGTTGCGCTACGCCTCGCCGAGCTGCGACCTCGCAGTGCTGCTCTACGTGCACGCGAGCCCGGAATTCCGCGCGAGCTCCGAGCTCCGAATGCTTAGGCACTACTACTCGCTTTTTCGTCAGACCATCCTCGACTCTGCAGTCGTCGCTGACGATCAGCGAATTCCGGCGTACGAAGACTTTTTGCACGACTACGAGCAGCGCAAACTAGTCGGCATGGCGTGCGCGTGTATGAGGTGGCCGAAAATCGTCTTTCAACAAGTTATCAACGATCCCGAGGCATTGAAACACTGGTATTTTGAGAATCGCATTGACATTTACGAGAAAGTCATCGAGCAGGATTCTAATTACGCGAGGATCATGCGAGATTGCCTGCTCGAGCTTATCGAGGAAGCAAAGCGCACTCTACATTTGTAAAACTACATGTACTTTTTTATAATTAGCGAACAAATGCTTTTTTTTATAAATAAATAAGATCATTTTTTATTTCGATTTTTTTTTTGCAAAAAGTTACTTTTTATCAATTTCTATCGTGAAATGAATTGTCGGAGCTATGCATGTCATGTTTATTTGTAAAACTACATGAATTTTTTTTTATATTCTGCGAACAAATATTTTTTTTATAAATAAAGAGCGTCATTTTTATTTTTAGTTATTTTGGAAAAGTTTCCCTTTATCAATTGTTATCTTGAAACGAATTTTCAGTACGTGAAAGCTATGTATGTCATATTAATTGCCATGGCCAATTGAAACGCGCATTTCTTTTAAATGATTGATTATTTTTATTTTGTGAAAGGTGTCTCTTGATGAATTTTCGATCATTCGAATGAATATTTCATAAATAGAAATCGTTCGAGCGTTATTCGATATCACCAATCAAAACGTCATTGCAGCCCAATAATCCGAACAATCGACGCAGGGAGTGAAAATGCCGCTCACTAAAAATAGATCGATCGCGTAGACAATAGCCATTGTGGAGTCGGTACAGAATACATCACAGGAAAATTAGCGGGCGCGGAGAGGGATGAGCCTCTGTGTAAGCTAATGGATACATCCTGTTAGCGAGCTAGCTCATCAAACTGCCAGCTAAGCTGCCGCGTCGCGGCTTCGATCGCGCCCGTAAAGCGTCAGAGTGTGATTTCAGAATGCAGGAACACGCCCGCTGAAGCCGATAAGCAAGGATAAAAAAAATGAAGCTCGGGTGGGTGCTGCTGCTGCTGGGGAGCAGCCAGGTCCTGGGGGATTTGGAGCAGCCCATGGCGGACGACGCGGGCTTCGGCTACGGCGGCGGCGGCAGCGGCAGCAACCCTGGCGGGGTGCAGAGGACCAGCAGCACCATCAAGATCGGCAAGTACGACCGGAGCAGCGGCAGCCACGGCAGCACGGGCCAGCGCGGCAGCTCGATCATCAAGATCGGCGAGGGCAGCAAACTGCTCAACACCAGTCGCGTGGTCAGGCCCATGCTCACCACTTCCATGACCAGCACCGTCATCCCACTGTCTTACGCCTCCGTCCAGCCTGAGAATCAGGGCAGCGTCGAGTTCAGCAACGGCACCAAGATGCTCAAGGCAAGTCTTCTTCCTTTTCTTTTTCCAAAAAAATAAATAAAAGCTCAACTTCACTTTTTTCCTCTCTCTTTCCTCATTACGATGTTAATTCTCACTCACATACGTGCGCGCGCGAGCACCACTTTAAGCTCGCTCTCATTCTCCGAGCGCTCTGTATGTACCCAGCTAGGCAAGTGGATTGTGTAGCCCGGTGGAATTGGATTGTACGCGCGGCCCCTGGCTCGCTCGCTCGCTCGCAAGCTCTACTCCACGGGAACGCGCGCGGCACGCTTTTCCATCGATCCGACGAGCTTTCGGAGACACTCGTCCTTTCCAAGCTGCCCCCTTTCCTCCCTCCTAAGAATTAATCTCTCGCACTCGCACTCGCATTTGCGCCTCAAGCAATTCTACAACTATACTGATATAAGTTACTCGCAAGTCGCCGATATACTGGCCCCGCAGTTTAATCGGTTCATTCGGTTATTCCTCGGCATATTTACACTCCTACCTCGAGCAGACACCGCACTTTCCAAACTTCCTTCCCAACTACACCTCGCCAGCGACTTGTCTTCACGCCCGACTCCAAGTGTGTGTATGTATATATAGTAAACATCCCCCAAGCCGTTTTCAAAGCAATCACTCATCCTTACCAACGAATTAGCCCCCCCAGCAACTTTTTGCAACAGGCAACTTTTTCAGTTTTACTTTTCTTTCTCTCTTTTGTTTTCCTCCCGACGAGAAGCGACAACTTCTCCGACCTCTTCGCTCTGCGCTTTCAATTGTAATACACGTGAAAATGAAACTTTACAGCGCGACAAAAATGTTGGAGTGCAAACGAGCTATTATATGTGAAAAAGAAACTAGTCAACGAAATTACATTACAATCACGGTTACGCCGCGGCGGCAGTGTCGGATTAAACGGGCTTGCAACGTGCATAGTTTAACGAAGCGAATATAGTATCAGCTCGAGGAGGCTGGTTTAAATACATCCCGCCTAATTCGCGAGGAGCTTGCGTGCATCTTGGCGGCGGAGTATATAGAGTATATCGCTCTCGCAGTGGCTTCGATCCAATTAAACGTACTCGAATTTCAGCCTAAGAAGCTTGCGATAATAATCCGCATGTGCAGTGTATCCATCGGTTTTGTAGCCAATATCTGCCGCCTATAAAAAGGTAAAGGGCCGTGAAGTGAATAAGCTCGAACGAGAAAAGCCCGATGTTTATCCGCCGGAAACCGGATACCCCGTGATTTTTCAACGTATACACACGCTGCAGGATTTTATAAGCCATTTGCTTTCGCGTTAGAAGGATGCTTTATCTTCTCTCTTTCTCTCTCTCTCTCTCTCGCTCTCTCTCTCGCTCCTTTCCTCTCATTTTATTTGACGCCTTTGAGCAGTGCAGCCTCGTATTCAAAGTCCGCTTTGATGAAAAATACGGGAAGGCGTGCCCCTGCACCTTTGTGTCATCTTCTTGTGAATAAACGTAATGGGATATAGGACTATCTGTCAAAAATATTTACGAAAAAAAAGGAGCCATGAGGAGTAGAAGCGAAAAGAATGGAGTTAGGGAGCATGAAAATCGTCGACTGGCAGTTGGTGGTGGCAGTTTCCGGGTCAGGGAGGCGTGACAAAGCTCGCAAAGAGGCTTAATTCCTTTCACCGCACTGGCTGCTGCTGCAGCGCGTCGACTTATTTACCGGCTCAGACTCAATTGACTCGCGAATCAGAACAAAAGGCCCAATTGACGCGCGAGCTTGCGCACACTTTTCCGCCAGAACTTAGTAGTTTAAATAATCGATCGAGACTGAAAACCGCTTCGTTATAGCCTTTGATACACACGCACACGCGCGTAGGCAGCTAATTGCCGTGAAAAAACAAAGAGTTCGCTAACGTAAAGAACACGACAGTTTGTGCAGGGGAGAGAAAAAAAGTGGTAGGAGTTCCATGAGGGAGGGAGTTGCGAGGGAAAGTTAGGCGGCGGTCCTCGCTCGCGCGAGTGCACGTGAATAAATGATGCGAGCGAGTAGCATGCGGTCGCAAGTGAAGAGGAGCTTGATTGCGCGCGGTCGGTCGCCAAGAGAATTTTTTTTTATCTTCTCCTTGCGGTTTCACTATGAATAATCGATCGACAGCTCTAATGTATCGAGACGAGAAATTTGAAAATCATTGTCGTTTCAATCTCGCGGATACGAATTGACAGGTGGGCCTGGCCGTGCCGTACAAGTCGTTCGGCTATCGCGAGTACACGAAGGCGGTGAGCCGAGTGGTGACGGCATTGCAAAAGAGCACCAAACGCCCGAATCTCGGGCTCTTCCAGCACTACGACATCTTCGTGAAGGTGGCGATGCAGGAGTTGACACCCAGCCCGATGAGTGAGTATAAACTCAGAAAAAGAAAAATCTGCAGTGTCCCCATCTGCACGGTTGATTAATGGTCGCTTGTCTGTCTGTGTCGCGGCTCGCCAGACATACTGAACTCGCTGTGCAAGGAGTTCCTGTCGCTCAACGTCTCGGCGATCTTGTATCTGATGAATTACGAGCAGTACGGTCGCAGCACCGCCAGCACCCAGTACTTTCTGCAATTGGCCGGATACTTGGGCATACCCGTCATCGCCTGGAACGCCGACAATTCTGGCCTCGAGCGAGTAAGTCATCCCCCTGCCCCTTCTTTTTTCAATTCGTTCTCTTCTATCCTCTATATCTTTCTCCCTCCCGTTCTCGTGCCTGAATAAAGCTGCTAAATAGCGTATTCATCTCTCCGCGGGCAAATTAGCCTCGAGCATTTTGCTCCTCCTCATTGGCGTGGCAATGTTCCTGACTGAATTAACCAACTATATGTGCGCGCAGCAAATTTACGCTGTACAGCCGCGCGCTATCGATTATATTAATATTATTATTATCATACGCGTGGATGCGCCGCTTTATTCAAATTATATTATACACATTAGCTGGTAAATTTTGTGATTATTATGCACTTTGCAAGGTTCTCGATATATCTCTTTAGCTCTGTATGTCTATTTTTCTTTTATGTATACGATTCGACACGCAATCAAAAGACACACGAACATCAATATGACAACGACCATCAACTTTTCATGTGTTTTATCTCTGAATGTTGAAACCTATGCTTTTTCTAGAAGATATAAAGACACGCACAAAAAAACACGAAAAAACAAAAAGCGTAATTTACAGTAAGTATATGAATGAGCAGAAACAAAAGGGAACACGCTGTGCGTTGTTAGATATGTGTTTGTGTGGTTGCATCTTGAACTCGTAAGTGTTAGGGAAATGAGGAAAAAATGAAAGAGAAGAAAAGTGCATAATAATAATGAGGACGATGATGATTGTGGGGGATGCTGATGTAGCGCACATCTCAGAGTAGCTTGCACCTGCAACTGGCGCCGTCGATCGAGCACCAAGCGGCGGCGATGTTGAGCATCCTCGAGCGCTACAAGTGGCACCAGTTCAGCGTGGTCACCTCGCAGATAGCCGGCCACGACGACTTCGTGCAGGCGGTGCGCGAGCGCATCGGCGACATGCAGGAGCGCTTCAAGTTCACGATGCTCAACGCCGTCACCGTCACCAAGTCCGACGATCTCAAGGATCTCGTTAACGTCGAGTCGCGAGTGATGTTGCTCTACTCCACCAAGGAGGAAGCCAACAACATCTTCAGACACGCCACCGAGTTCAAGATCACCGGCGAAAATTACGTCTGGGTCGTCACCCAGAGCGTCATACACAACATACAGCCTGGACATCAATTTCCCGTTGGCACCATCGGTCAGTACAATAACGCTATATTCTACATCAATTTATTCATCTCATCTCCCTCAAACTAAAGTGCTCGCTGCCTTTGCTGCCCCGGCCGCCAAGTAGGCTTCTAACTATCATTAGTCATAACTCTCGAGTAATATTCTGCCCGTCGCTCGCTGCTCTATATGCTGCAGCTGGCGATAATCCAAGCTCTCACTCTCGTTGGATTCTATTGTCGTGACTTTACAATCACCTGATTTCTGCCTTTATTCTCCAACGTGTATTATTATTATGATTATTATTATTATTCTCTTTGACATGTGCTTCATCAAATTTGTTCTGAAAAATGACATTCTTTGAATCGAAGTATTGATAAATTCTTATTTTTCAAGCTGAAAAATTGACAAATTTTTAAAAGTCAGGAAGTAAATATACGTAGCTTTACATTTAACGACGCTGATGGCAGATCATACAAATTCGATCGATGAGTGAACGTGACAGTTAGACATTACAGTGAAGCAATAGCTTCCCCTTTCTAGATTTTTTTTCCAATGGGAAATTACACGACTATTGTAGCACACCCTTTAACAAGCTATTATCGTTTCCCTCGTGCCTACCACTCTATCGTAGCTTTGTTATACAATTTATAATATGTATTTAATTATTGGTTATATAGTCTTCGTGCATCATACTGCTCTACAACTGTATTATGACTGAAATACATAGGGTATAGTTATAATCGAATGCTTGCTATAAATACACAACTAGCTATTGCATAGTAATAGTCAAATAAAAATTTATCCTATTATTCAATTCGGTTCACATTCAGTAATTATAAAAGTTCTTGCTATAAAAACGAATTGTTTCCTCCGAGTTTGAACAAGTTTACACCGACAAAACATTGAACACGGAATATGAAGTTTTGACAATCTGAAAAAAATGAAATATCGTTAGACGAAATTGTTTTAATAAAGTTACTTGCGTGAGAATATACGGACACTGGTGAATGCTACATTTGATAAAGTAATAATGTATCCGCTACTCAAAATTATTGGCTTTTTGGTTCTCTCGTATATGATCAACATGTCTTTTATTCCTCTAAGACTTAATGATCTCCAGTCGCAAAGTAATATATTGCTTCCCAAATCGACACTCTGAAAAACACAATTCAATGATCCTTTCATTTCTTTTTTTTTATACTCCGTCTTGGAGTAGATGCAAACAATATTGCAAGAAGTCGTACCCGCAAAGTAACTTCATTTCCATACCAAGTATATAGGAAAATTTGCATAAACATGCAAAACAAATACAGTAAAATTGACATAAAATCGCTGTTGATGACTTTCATAAACGCCAGAGTATATGTGCATACGCACAAAACAAATATACTCACTATGAATTGAATTAAAATAACAAACACCCAAATTTCGTTCAATATTTCTGTTAGCCTGAAAAATTTATTACAATTTAACATAATTGACGAAATCTATGAAAAAATACAGTTTTCTGAAGCTAGAATGGCAAAATTTTTTGTCACCGCTAGGGCGTCCGAACCTATTTTTATATAGTGACGAACAATACATTCTCTTGAACATTAGAAAAGTTCGCAGGAACTATTTTTTTTCGATTTTTTCCCAATATTAATTATAGCAAATTAAAATATTTTAATTATTTCGTAATGTATTGATAACTTTTTACCGGCTAATAATTTTTAAACGAAACTTTTTCTTTTTATTTACAAGTTTACCTGCAGGACTTTTCTAATTTTTTGGAGCATTTTCCATCACTACACTGAGAAAAAAAATCACTAAACTGAGAAAAAAAGGGTGCCAAATGATTTCGCAACTAGATTGCGTAAATTTGATTTAATGGTGGAGGTGCCTAATTATTCGGCACCCCCACCTAGATAACAATAATTCAATGCTGAAATAAGTTGATGGATCGATGAAATAAAGAAAGGGTTTCGGGTATGCGGATGCAATACAAGTGTGGAAAAAATGGCAAAGGAGGGCATCGAAATAGTTATTGCTTTAGTCATTGTCAAATCGAAAGAAATAATTGTACCATGGCGCTATCCTATATCAAGTATATATTAAGTATGCAGATCTACTCACTTGAAAATACGCAGATGATGGTTTATCAATTTATTCATTAATTTCTTCTCGACAGATCGAATTTCAACATCGGACTTTTGGTTTTCCCTCATTGCGTTTAAAACGCCCGGCAGTTCTCGAAATCGCTCCTCAAGTATCGCAAACTGGGCACAGATTTGTATCATAAATCCACTGACCATTGTTTCGGCTACTGCGTTGCCAAAAGCAGCTATGGTCACGGCATAACTTTGATGTAAATACGTCAAGTAGTAATGATTAACATTATCCAATGAATAGGGTAGCCATTCGCGATAAACAAGTACTCGGTCTTCGACGTCTGATGTAAAAAATGGCATGTACGCGTACGTAAATACGGATACGGTGTAAGTCATGCACAATATTCGTGTGTTTCTTCTGAAAATGAATATTTCATGATGAATCTTTAGAAAGAAACATAACCAGCGAGCGCGGAGTGCTAACAAAAGTACGTGTTTTTACTCTTTCTGAATTTATTTAAGGCATAATATTGAAATAAAAATTCTTCTCCACATTTCACTGTGTGTTCGACAAAAAGTGCGGTCTCGTGCGACTGGTGCAATTAAATTCATCTCTTGCGCTTTTGTCAACACAAGGGAGTGCAAAAAAAGCGAGGTGTCATGCCGGCTGGGTTTAAATTTATGTTACAAACCTGACTTCCATATCAAATTTTTTCTGTATCTCTTGTTCTCTCAAATTTTGGGGTGATGTTAAATCATCCGAAAAGAGATTGATAAAGTCTTTGATTTTTCGTCGATTCAACTGGAAAGATAGATTTTTCCAAGCAACATTGATAACATTCAACAATTGAATCATATTTTCGATAACTTGTTGAATATTTTCTGCTACTAAAAAAATATCTAATATTTCGAACAGCATAAACGAATAATATATGGCGGAACAAATAACAACGTAAAAGTTGTAGAGCCACTTTAAAAATGTAGAATTCCAGCTGTCGGGCCTCCAAGCCCCATTAAAATTCAATAAAATGAAAGGAGTCAAATACATTGTTCACGGATGTAGAAAGTTTCCGTTGATCGGCTAACTGCAGTTTCGAATAACTACTGACTCATCCGTCTCGGAGTCTATTGTTTGCGAGTTTTCAAAATAAATATACGCCATTACACTGCCAGTTAATAATTTAACTGCGCGCTGCGCATATATTATCAGAATAATAGCCTATAGACCGCGCTGGATCATAGCGCGAGTTTGCATTCGCGGAGGGAGGCGTTTATCCCTGTATATTTAAGTTAATTAATAGCTAGCAATCGACATTGCTATAACAAATGGCAAAGAGTGCAAAAAAAAGATTGTGAGTCTGCTGTACGTTGTTGAAAGTTTACAAGGCCATTCTTAGACTATAAGGACCAAATAAAATCTTATTCAGGCTATTCAAATAATAAATGAGAGCTATTCACTTGAAAGTATCATGGAAGATTTTCAAAACTTTATTTTATTCAGGACTTTTGAGAATTTTAAAAAGTCATAAAAGGCTTCTCGTTTGGAACTTTTGGAAAGCTTTGAGGGATTGTTGAAGCATTTTCAAAGTTTTTTTACAACGTTTTCTTTGAAGATCTTCAACTTGCTTGCAACTTTTTTTTATCAAAGACGCATGTCACCTTGGGCTAAAATATTCTAGAGCCCGTATAGTAAGAATCGTTAAATCTTCGAGTCGGTATATAGCTTTCGATGATAAAAGTAAAGTTAAGGTATAAGGCAGGGTTATAAATGTATATAATGGAAATGGAATAATGAAAATTTACAGGGGTGCACTTCGATACGAGCAGTACGAGCATAGTAAATGAGATAGCGACGGCGATCAAGGTATACGCTTACGGGGTGGAAGACTTCGTTAACGACCCAAGAAACTACGGCTACAGTCTGAATACTCAGCTGAGCTGCGAGGATCTGAGCAGCGAGTCGCGATGGAGCACCGGGGAGTATTTTTTCAAGTGAGTTCTGTATTCCTCTTTTTACGCCCTTGATTATTCTTCTTTTTTCTTCTTCACTTTTTCATGTAAATCCCGCGGTATTTCCATTATGTAGAGTACTGGCCTAGTTTCGCGTTTATTAACATTTCCTCTTGCATATTACATTTTTGTTGATTTTTTGACTGTTGCAACAATTCTGCTGCTGCTGCTGCGTGCAGGTATTTGAAGAACGTGTCCGTGGAAGCGGAATACGGCAAGCCACCCGTGGAGTTCACTCAGGATGGCGTACTCAAGTCTGCCGAGCTCAAAATCATGAATTTACGACCGGGACCAAGCATGCAATTAGTCTGGGAGGAGGTAATCGAGCTTTTTCTTCTTCTTCTTCTTCTTTTTCCCTCTCGACCACTCGTTTCCCATCACTCTGAATGACGGCAAAACGAGAAAATACAAAAAATCACCGCGTCTTTTTTTGTCTTTCGCGAACGATCTCACTTTTCCACGCGATTCAGCCATCACTTGACTGCTTTATTGACTCGCTTGAAAACGATCATAGACTCACTATAATCGCAGTTTTTGGCTTCCGGCCAGAAGAAAAAAAAATATCCAAAAGTTTCAATATTTTATGTCCTCGATTGTTTCAAAATGAACGGCCTACTCTACGAGCTTACACGGGCATATGTGTGCCCCAAAAGTTTTCTCTAGCGCATGAAAAATTACCAGCTTTCGCGAAAACTTTCGCTCAAAGTCTCCCTCTCTCTCTCTCTCTCTCTCTCTCTCTGCCTTTATACGCCCTCGACAACTGCGTGCTCAGAGAGCTGACTGTCAATCGGAAAGCGCTAACTCCATCAAATATTTATAAGTTTACAAACCTTCAACGTCGCTTCGGCTACGAGTTTTCGACATTATAGGTTCAGCGCGCCACTAAGCTTGTTTAACTCGATTTATCTCTCAGCCTAATAACTTGATGACAAACTCATTCGCGAAACCTTTGTTTCTTTAATAACGCAATTAAAATTTAATTTCCGCTTTCTCAGTCCCGTGATTAATTTAGTTTTTTCTTTCAACTTCGCTGCGTAAAAGCTTTACGCGCAAGCTCACAAAACACCCAATAGAGATTTCCAACTCGGCAAAGACAGGTATTATTTTTAAGAATTCAGCTGCGGAAATGCTGGGTGTTCTATTTTTGGAAAAGGTAATTTGCATGCTTTAGTGTAACTCCAGCACGAAATGAAAATTCGGTAAAATCAAAATCTCTCGCAGAGCGAACAGTTTAAATTGAATTCCGGAAAATTTCAAAGCCTTCGCGTCGACATTCCAAAACTGTTTTCAGCATACGGCGACGACGGCACGTTTGTTGAATATTTAAAATCAAACCCACGCTGTAAAAACAGTCGAACTGTAGCTTTTCCGCAATAACGCCGCGACAGCGTAGATAGTTAAAAATTGAGACGCGCAAGCTCTATTTGAAGCGGAAAAAGCGAATGAATTGGAGAGAGGATATGTTGTAAAATTAACGTCGAACGTGCGTACAAGATTGGAACATGGAAGTCATGGGAGAAGGACGGGCTGGACATAAAGGACATCGTGTGGCCGGGCAACACGCACACACCGCCGCCGGGAGTTCCGGAGAAATTCCACGTGAAGATCACTTTCTTGGAGGAGCCGCCCTACATCACTCTCGCGCCGGCAGACCCGGTGACGGGCAAGTGCCTCGTCGAGCGGGGCGTTCACTGTCGCGTCGCCAAGGATCCCGACGAGTGAGTATTGCACGAACAAAAAAAAGAAGGAAAAGCTCAATGAATTTTTTAAGCGTCCATCCCCTTCCTATTCCTTTGTCTTCCCTTGCTCGGCGCGATAAAACGCTGCTCTCGACTATGCGCTTTGTCGTTGGGAAATTCCAGTTTTTTTTTCGTTGCGTTTCTCGCGGAGACAAATGTCAAGCAGATATGCATCAAAGTTCTATTCTCCCCGGCGGGGGTGAAAGAAATGTATATACGCGGGCTTGTTTATGGCTCGCGATCGCCACTATAAATTCCAAAGCTTATATAGCCAGTAAAGAATTCTCATAAAATAGAACGACGAAAAGAAAAAGAATCAGTCTATATGCACTCTGTTTCGCGAACAAAAATCAAGTTGACGCTTGGAAAGAGAGAAAAAAAAAGTAGCTGTGTAGAGCTGACGAGTCTCGCTGCTATATAATACGTAATTGCAGGGCGGAAATTCAAGCAGGAGCGCGCAACGGCACGACTTTCCAGTGCTGCAGTGGCTTCTGCATAGATCTGCTGCAAAAGTTTTCCGAAGAGATGGGATTCACTTACGAGATGGTACGCGTGGAGGACGGCAAGTGGGGTACCCTCGAGGTGAGTGCTTCTTTTTTTTTCGTCAATCAATTAGCCTTTGTGTATAGCCTATTTGCCCAAGCTATAGTTCGAAAATGTAATTAGCATAAATAGATTTATCTTAGCGTGAAAGACGAGACTAGAGCGTAGATTTGATATAGCGGGCGCGGGGTGCGCGCGTGCTATAGAATTTTTTCTCGATTGCGCGCGAACGGTCGTGGTGGCCTCGAAAGTCCGCTCATGCTTTGATATAAAAGGCGCTCTTTTCACGGAGCGCTGCTGTGAGCTGTGTTTTTTTTTTATGCCTCTTTGACCAAAGCCTCTCTTTCTGTGGGGGTATTTTCTTTCGGCTCGCCGCTCATCCTCGTTGTATATATCCTACTACATTGCTATTGTTACTCTTCGCGCTGCTGTACTTCATTTCAGTTAAACTTTATTTCGACACGTTGAAAATGCACAATATATGTCCAATTCCACAAAAAAACTCGATTAATTCGGCACTGGTTCTAAAAAAAGTCAAATTGACTCGTCGCTCCTAATTCCGTCGGGATATCATTCTATATTACACAAGGAACCGAAAAAAAATTGGGCCCATCCATAAAAATGGGTGTGACACCCTTTTTTCCGAGCTTTTTTCGCTCATGGAAGTTAAAAACTTATCGAAAAAGTAGATAAGTTTTTACAGTTTTTTGGAATTTAATGAAAAACGAATTCGAATTCTACATCAAAAAATACATCGAAAATCATATTTTGTTTTTTTTCCTACTTCAAATTCCGGTCTCTGTATAGCTTTACAAAGCGCAACAGTTAAAATCACGTAAAAACTCTGACATCGATAAAAACGAAAATCTTACTTTTTGTGGTTTTTCATGGTATTTTAGAATTCAATACAAAATGAGAGTAGATAGCGTTGATCTGATTTCAGATTCGGATTTTACGGCTCAAAACACGTCGAAAACCATATTTTGTTTTTTTTTCTCGTCGAAATTCCGACCATGTTGAGCTGTGGAAACACGCAAATTTCATTATACCTGTCAAATTTGCGATTTCCTTGATTTATTAGGTTTTATGAACGGTTACACTTTATAAAGCTCTACAGAGGCCGGAATTTGAAGTTGAAAAAAAAACAAAATATGGTTTTCGACGTATTTTTTGACGTAGAATTCGAATCTGAAGTCAGATTAACGGTATAATTTTTCATTTCTCATTAAATTCCAAAAAAACGTGGAAATTTACCTACTTTTTTCTATTAATTTTTTAAACTTCCATGGTCGAAAAAAGGGTTTCACACCCATTTTTATGGATGCGCCCAATTTTTTTTCGGTTCCTTGTGTAATATAGAATGATATCCCGAAGGAATTAGGAGCGTCGAGTCAATTTGACTTTTTTTAGAACCGGTGCCGAGTTAATCGAGTTTTTTTGTGGAATTGGACATATAGATTATAGCATTTGTCATGCGCTGATTAATTTCACGTTTAATTGGCTTACAGCGTCAGTTTGAATTCCCAGTACTTCGTTCACGAGTTTCAGAGTATATACAACATTGCACGTCGTATATATTATGTAAAAGGAAAAAAACCAACTGGCGCGAATGGATGTTTATCCAATATACATAACAAACTCGATTATACCCGGTTGAAATGGTCTTGTTAATTATGAATTGAAGGCACGTTCTGCGTTAAAGCTCTGTTTGTTCGATCGCTTTTGGCTCGTAGCGTTGAAAATGAAGAAGACAGCTGCAGGCGGGGGGAAGGGAACAAAAGGATTGACGAAAGCTGTAATAAAGTGTGCAGGATGGAAAGAAAAGGTAGACTGGAGATGACTGCAGTTGTTTGTTGCAGAGCGGCAAGTGGAACGGTTTGATGGCCGAGCTGGTGAACCGTAAGACGGACATGGTGATGACATCGCTGAAGATTAACTCGGAGCGCGAGGCGGTGGTGGACTTCACGGTGCCGTTCATGGAGACGGGCTCGGCTATTGTCGTAGCCAAGCGCACCGGCATCATCTCGCCCACCGCCTTTTTGGGTTAGTTCACTGCCAGTACCTCGTCTATCTGCGCTTATATCCTATCGCGCAGGCAATTTGCATGCTCTCTATCGAGTGAGCGGCGCATGTATAGCGCGTAGCCAATTTTTCTATATTATACCTATACGATTATTCCTCACTTCATAATCAAATCAAGCTAAATTAACAAGTCTGATAAATTAACTTAATCTATGATTAAAAGCGAGTAGAAATGCAAGTGTATGCAAATAAAGAACAACCATCTCCTCCTCGTCCTCCGACTTGCAAACGCTCGGCTCAACTAATTAGCCGCTAATAGCGAAGGAGGAGGAGGAGGAGGTGGTGGTAGCTAATTAATTAAAATAGCGAAAGATAAAGTCTCGAGAGTGAGACGATTGGAGCTGCAGATAAAGATTGTTGTAAACTTTTCAGAGCCGTTCGACACTGCTTCCTGGATGCTCGTTGGCTTTGTGGCAATACACTCGGCAACATTCATGATTTTCCTCTTCGAGTGGCTCTCGCCATCTAGCTTCGGCATGCCCGATCATTCCTCGGGCACGAAACCAAAGCCGGTATCTCTCTCTCTCTATCTTCCCTCTTTTGCTCACTCCACCCCTCACCCTCCCACCCCGCTCTCTCTCTGTTCTTTCCGCGGTCCAAAGTGCTTTCTATATCCCATTACATGCACTACACTGTTGCCGCAGCCTCGAGCGTAATACCATCCTAATTAAACTATATATAGCCATCCCCTCGCATCGATTTCGTTTTTCTGTCCGCATGTTTGCCAATTTTTCCATGTTGATACGCAATCGTTTGAAGAATTTTGCAAACTATTCGCGCCATTCATTCTCGTGTAGTATACGTAGTGCAATGAAATGTGTCACTATAGTTGCATGAATTTTTTCCCTTACTTTAATACTATAGCATGCGACGATTAGTGCATTTTAGCTTTAAAAAAAATCGAAATAAGCGGAGCTTCATGGGCTGATAAGAAAAGAAAATAAAGCCGCGGGTAATGCAGCAGTAGCAGTATAAACAGCAACATCACGCACTATAATATCGTTAGCCGCGCTCGTAAAACGGTAAGGCTGCATGAAGGTGCGCGCGGCAAATTGGGTGGTGAGCTTTTGCCCGCCGGACTTTCCAAAGAAAAAAAGCTTTCTTCCCTTTTTTTTATACTGGCCTGGCCGTGATTATGCTTATTATATTTGCTTGTCCGCAAGGTTGTTGTTTCTGCCGTTTAAAAAAAATACTTTTTCTTCTTCTTCATGGCGCTGAATATTGCGAAAGTTTTCGAGTCGGAAAGAAAGCAAAACTTTCAGATGTATTTATATATATAGTGTGCGTGGATGCGTTGGCTGTGCTTGTTGGGGTGTATAATGAAATTCAAAGTCGGGGGCAAAGTGAATTAATCAGTGACTGTTGCTTGATAACAGCAGCATCGTCATCATCATCATCATCATCAACACCAACACCGCCATCATCATCGGCACTACCGGCACGAGCGTGAGTGCGAGGAGCATCGTCGCCAGGCCAAAGCGCCGAGGCAGCATCGGTTCTCACTGTGTCGCGTCTACTGGCTTGTCTGGGCGGTGCTTTTCCAAGCCGCCGTCCACGTAGACTCGCCGAGAGGATTTACGGCCAGGTAGCGTGGCAATGCTAATTCTCAACTAGTAGCTACTCCGTGCGACGCGATCGATATGTATATGCATGTGCAGTGCTCTCCAAAAGTTTGGGCGCTCGCGAGAGATAGCAAAGCCCGAGTTGCGGGCGACAAGCGCTAGCAATAAGTAGCAACTCGAGACTGAATGAGAATTGAAGGAATCGCTGCTGTCGGCAGGTTCATGACGAACGTCTGGGCGATGTTCGCCGTGGTGTTCCTCGCCATCTACACGGCCAATCTGGCGGCCTTCATGATAACGCGCGAGGAGTTCTTCGACTTCAGCGGAGTGGACGATCACCGGCTCGCTCGGCCCATGTCCCACAAGCCGCCCATCAAGTTCGGCACCGTGCCCTTCACCCACACCGACAGCGTCCTCGCCAAGTACTTCAAGGAGATGTACGCCTACATGAAGAACCACAACAAGAACAGCGTGTCCGAGGGCATCGAGGCCGTTATCAACGGGTATGACTATTTGCATAATTCGCTCAGAAATTCAGTTGCAATTTCCAGCAGTGCGCAAACTCGCTGCGGCGTCATTTCCCGAGCAGACTCTGACTATTGCGACCTGCGTAATCGCTGTGAAAGCCGCAGAGCTAAATGGAGAGGAAAATGCATGCATTCACGAAGCAGGGAAATTTGGCTGATTGAATTTGCATGATTCGCAGAGATCTGGACGCTTTCATCTACGACGGCACGGTGATCGACTATTTAGTGTCGCAGGACCAGGACTGCCGACTGCTGACCGTCGGCTCGTGGTACGCCATGACGGGCTACGGCCTGGCCTTTCCGCGCAACTCGCGCTTCCTCAAGATGTTCAATCAGAAGCTCCTCGATTACCGAGACAACGGTAAGTTTAATCATTTTAATAGCCAGGGCTCATTGATCGTCGATTAATATTGCGCGTAGGCTTCCTGGAGCGGCTGCGTCGTTTCTGGATGACCGGCACCTGCAGGCCCGACAAGGAGGTGCAGAAGAGCAGCGACCCCCTCGCGCTCGAGCAATTCTTAAGTGCTTTCTTAATGCTCATGGTGGGAACTCTCATTGCCGCCTTCCTACTGCTCCTCGAGCACATCTACTCCAAGTACATTAGGCGACGCCTCGCCAAGGACAGCCGGGCGAGCAGGTGCTGCGCCCTTCTCAGTGTCGTGAGTAGATGTACATATTACGCACATATACGCCTGCATAGTCTCGCGAAACCCTCCCTCTCACTTATTGCCTTTTCATCGTCTGCTTGTAGCGCGAGATGATGAACCCCGAGATGGAACTCGCTACTTGAACAAACCAACCAAGCAAAAACCCACTAGGCGAAAAGTCTTCCTAGAGGCAACACACGAGCAAACGAACCAGCTGATATTGTTGTAACTATACGAGATGACGCTGACGTAACAAAGAAAAAGGAACGAAACGGTGTTAATAAGTGTTTAAGCATTTGTATTGTAAAAAAAAAATAAGGAATAAGGATAAGCGTTGTTGTTCGCGCATTTATATTATTATGTCCCTCGAATGTTCAATATACAAATAAAGGCATGTTGTCGTGTGTGTCGCGATGTCTGTTAACAATAACAAAATCTTTGTTTAATCCACGTCGAAGACCACTCCCAATTGCCGACGCAGCTCGTCCTCGATCTCGGCGATCAGCAGCGAGTGCGCGTGAGATATCTTTGGACTCTCGATCAGGCCTGTAAACAAATGAAATTTAATGCTTGTTGTCGACTTTTTGTTTTATTTCAACGTTTTTCTGACAAACCTTTTTTGATGCACTCGCGGGCCTCCATAGCCTCGTATCTGAGCCCCGTGCTGTTGACGAAGTTGAGCTTGTGCTTGGGTGCTGGCAAGGGGACCTCCTTGACTCCACTGGGCAATTCGATTTTGGGCGGACACCAGAAGTTCGGCAGGTGAATGGTGCCGTTGGTGCCGACGACGTAAGCCTCGTTGGGCAACTGACACTCGGCATGCGTGACGATGGTGGCGGTGCTGCCGTTTGCATAGGTGAGCGAGGCCGACATTGACAAGTCGACGCCGTCGTGGTTCAGATGCCCGACGGCCTTGATTGACGTTGGCTTCTCGTGGTTGTACACCATGCTGACGAACTGGATCAAGTACACGCCCAGATCGAGAATCGTGCCGCCACCGAGTTTCCTCATGCTGAAACCATTTTCTTTGTATTTTTTTTCGATCTCTTCAAAATAACGAGCTATGGATTTCGAGTTAGTAGAGGTGAATTGAACTGTTGAGGATGCTGCGTTTACCTGAGCCGCTCTTGGTCCTTGAGCTTGAAACCAAAGCTGGCGATCACCTGCTTGACTTGGCCGATGCTCTTCTTGGCGAGCTCCTCGCGCAAGCTGTCGTAGGCGGGGAAGCACCTGCTCCAAATGCCCTCCATCAGCAAGAGATTCTTCTTTTTCGCCAGATCTATCAACTCTTTGGTCAGCTTAAGATTCATGGTGAGTGGCTTCTCGCAGAGCACGTGTTTGCCCGCGTTCAACATCATCTTGGCGACCACCGGGTGAGCTGGATTCAGCGTGCCAATGTACACGATTTCTGTGCGAAAACCGCGATGCTGATCAATCATATATAAAAAGTAACTGTAATTAATATGCTTACCGACATCCTTGTCGTTGGCCAGCTCCTCATAGCTACCGTAAGCTTTGGGTATCTCGTGTGTCTTGGCGAAATCCTTGGCGCGCGAGAGGTCCCTTGCCGCGACCGCCACCACTGTGTGCTCCGATTTGGGCAAAGTTGCCAAGCCAGTGGTGAAGTCGTGCGAAATGTTGCCCGCGGCTGCGATGCCCCATCTCGTTGCCATCTATGTAACATTAATGCCCTAATTAGTCGCGCTGACAATTCGATCAATCGTATATTATTAAATTGCTAATTAATTTAGTGTAGCAATCGAATTCGAGCAGAGCTTTCAAATTATTGCAGGAGGTAAAGAACATTTGAAAATTTCCGCGTGACGGATGGAAACGACGAGGCTTTATTTCTTTTTGTTGTCCGATATTGAAACGTAAAATCGAGAAAGAGAGAGCGAAAGAGAATTGAGCGTTGAACGTGCGTGATATTTCTGCTGATATCGCATCAGGCCACCCGCCGCGATAAAAATACTGCCGAAGAGTGGAAAACGTTTGTCATGGTCAGCGTCGATGCAACCCCGGCGACGATGTGTACGCAAAGTGCCGAAGATACGCATCGCACAGCGAGTTTGATAAAACGCGAGCGATGTATCATACGATTTGCACACTCGCTGTATATTTATGTGTACATCGCTGAAGGACAATTTGATGCGCGACAGTTTAATGACAATCGGAATGTTTGAGCTTGATATGGAAATATATGAATGAATATTTGCTGACAATCATTGGATTTTAAACTTTGACCTTCTCTCAAAGATTGGATATCCGCGAATGACTCGGTTTTTAGTTGAATTAAAAGACGTGTCATGTCGCTGAACTTTTGCCTTCTAAAACTTGAAAATTCAAAGTGCAGATAGCAACTTAAAGTCCAACACATAACAATATTTAGAACTTTTCTCGAGAGGGAGAAAAAAAAATTTGCTATCACGTTACTGCACGTGATATGGAACTTGTTTTTTGAACTCGTAAAGTACGATAAGTGCCATTACGTAAACTTGGCGCTGCTGAAAAAGTTTCCAAGTATGTGTTATTTTTTTTTGTTCAAGATAGCGCGAAAAAATGAAGTTGCTCTCGATAAGATATCGATCTGCGAAATTATTCGAGCGTAAGCCATATAGAGTCGCGGGGCGCGCGTATTTACAGTCGAATTGTCTAATTCGAGCAGCGAGTAAACACAATTAAAGTCAAGCATTAGAAGCGCACGAGTTCTAGAGTAAACTGCCGAGAGAAGTTTACACTTGCAATTTGTAAGGAGTAATTATCGAATCAAGCGCTTGCAATTTTTCATCGATTTAAATTTCAAATAAAAAGTGGCGGCATCTCTGAACGAATCGGCCGTACTTGTAAACATGCGTGCGCGGAGCTCGTAAAATACAGCAGAGGAGAAAGGTGCAGAGAGAAACAAAGTGTGAAATTGTATGTACGTCTACGTACACGTTATCGCGTTTGTAAATGGTTGTAGGAACAATTTATCATGAGCGGCGTTGAAACTACAATCTATGCTGGCATACCTCGGAACAAATGGACTGCTATGCTCGGCACTATGTATTTGCTTGTAGACTCGAATCAGCTGAGCTTTAGAGAGATGCCGCTAAATTAATCTCCGGCTGCGGTCTGGACGTGACGAAGACGCTCGAGCGACTGCCTGAGCGCTACATATGCCGGTATATATATGTTTATCAAATGTACTCTGCCGCGCCGAGATTGGAGCACTTACTTGCGTGCCTTCGTGTTTTTCATTCTGCACGCTTATAATCTTATCTGTCATAAAGACTAGAGTTTATAATTGGAAAATTAAAAAATTGAATCGCCGTCACAACTGCCGCGGATAAAATATAATCGAATGAGGTTCGCAAAGAAAAAGGGCAGACTCATTATTAATATTCATCGCAGACGAGAAAGCGAGTGAGAGAGGTCGTTTGAAGATAATAATATTCCATCTTTATTTCTACAATGCTTGATATAGTTATATATCCTTATAAATAATTCATGATCGATGCTATACGCATGGATAAAAACAATGCGACGATGCTCGTTGGGTGCGCTTTGATCTGCGTCGAATTGAGCTGGCGATTGCAGCATCAGTCGATCAGCAGAAAAGTGGCGAAGACGAGGAGGAGATGGATGGCGAGAGAAGCCGTGGAAGATGGAGGAGGCGAGGAGTTCCTCGAGAGGCCCTGCTGATTGGGCTCGTCGATGTTATTTCCGCCGAAGCTTCCCGCCGCCGGATAGATCTCTTCCGTCGTCAGCTCCTGCATACAACATTCATGGCTTTGATCGATTTTCGCCCGATAGAGAGGAGCTTTCATTACCTGGCTATGCGTGAGCCACGTGTTGGTCGCCCAATCGGGAATTTCTTTGGTGGTGGTGCTGGAGGTACTCGTCGTCGGTGTCCAGCTTATTCCTCTGCCGTAGCTGGAGGATCGTTGCGTCGGAGTCGCTGCTGCGGGTACTGAATAAAAGCCAAATATATTAACGTTCCAACCCGAATAAAGCAATCGTCAGGATGATGATGATGATGTGGTGTGTAATAATGACGATACCGGAATTTTCGACAATAGGAGGAGTATAATGCGAGGGTTCCGCCTTCCGGTTCGTACCCTCTTCCGCTCTCGGCGGCTCGTCATTGACCTTAGCGCTGCTGGACTTGACGCTATTCCGCTGCTGCTGCTGCTCATGCTGATGCCCGGAAACCGTGACCACCTCCAAATCTGCTTGTAACAAAGGCCAATTAGCTCGCTCGGCTCGAGTTACGTAAGCTTGTCCAGATATTCGATCGATAGATGGGTAACATTATACTGACTGTTATTGGCGAAACTGGGCGGCGAAGTGACGCTGTCGTGGAAGTCGCTCGGTTTGGCTCGATACACGTCGAGGAGGCTGATTTTGCCGTTTCCGCGGGCCGCACTGGCTCGGGCGCTGTTGCCCTGCGCCGAGGAGTCGAGGGTGACGCTTCGTCCCTCGCCCAGACGGCTGTTCATCGGCGTCGACGGGATCATTATCTCGCTCGCGCTCGACGACGACATCATCGACGAGCACTTGCCCGTGTCTCCGCTGCGATTCGCATTTTTTTTGTGTGTTATTTTTATTTTCGCCGATCGATTATGCGATGTATTAGCGAAGCTTACATGTAGTTGAGGCACTGATCCTGAAGGAAGCGGAAGGCTTTGTCGAGCACCTGGCGAGAGAATCTCGCGGCAATTCCATCCTCTTGGTTGCCGTCGCAGCGGATACGCGTCTTGAGGATCACGCACGAGCGGAAGTTGTGATAAGCGCTGAAAAAAAAAAAGAGAAAGGTGCGAATGAGCCTACTGCTACAATTGTCAGCGGCGGCTCTCGGGCGAGCAAACAATGAGTTAGAGAGAGTTAGACTGACCAGCAGAGATTTGCCTTGCGCACGTTCTCCTGCGACACCTCGTTAACGAGGGCCGAGTAATGGGCGCCACAGTGTTCCGGCTCGATGACCGTCGACTTGATGCAGCCCGCGTACTGCAGGTACTCTGCAAACCATCCTTCGCCTTTTATTTTTTTTCTCTCCCGGTAAAAGAAGCTACTTTCTATACGTTATTACGCGCTTGTATATACGATTTTCAATTTCACTTCCGAGCTAAATCGACCGAATAAGCATGATAATGAAGCTATGATAAAACAATGCCGAGCGACACAATTGAATTGGGATAATTATCGCGAATGGATTGCTAAAGCTCGATTGAATATTGGAAAAACAAAAAAAAAAAACAAAAAATACGTAAACAATGAGAAAGAGGGCTCACCTGACTGATAGGAAGAAACCGAGCACATCTGATGCACCGAGGCTATTGGCGGCTCCACCGCAGAGTTGAATTGATCCTTTCGGAGCTTCGAGAAGCACTTGTCGATATATCGCCGGATGCAATCCACAAAATTGGACCATGTCCTGTATTTTACACGTATATATTGTATACTTCACTTTTTTTTCGAAGGTAGATATGTATTTTCATTGTCGCTTATGTCATGTTAAAAAAAAATTGTTTTTTTTTTCAAGGGTGCGAAACGAACCTGCATACATTATTGATATCATTCATATTATCAGGGAAGATCAAGTGAGGATCCTTGAGCATGGGCTCGGCGATAGAAATGCACTTTCGCACCTTATCCTCGGAGCAACTTTGTCCACTGGCGAGACTAAACAATACTCCTGGAACGAAAACAGAAAAGATCGCAAGTGAAAAGTCATAAAAAGTCGAGCATTGTGTTAAAGAGAAAAGGCTTTTGCTTCATACCCAGGTACAAAGCTCCGGAAACGTAGATCCGGTGCATGATCTGAAAATTGCGAAATACACATTCAATTAGGAGGGACTTTGGATAAAAATCTATCGGGGATCTGTGCGGAGTGTCAAACCGATGTCGAACAATGAAAGCTTATACGACTGATCTAACCTTGGCTGCGAGTAAGTGGACCGTATAGAGATTCACTTGATATTTATGAGCTGCCTGCTCGGTTCTTCCGCATTACACTGAAATCCTTACGTAATTCGAGTTAATTATCCGACCAAAACGTTTGACAAAAAAAAGGGTACTACTGTACAAACGAAGCTGAATAAATCCGATAAGCCAGTGTATAAGCAAACAACCCCTATATGCAGCAACGTGGCCTATTGAAAGTGTGGACATTGGGAGCCAGCAGCTGCATAGCGACATGCACTGAGTAGAGAGAGAAAGCGTGGGCGAGCTATCCAACGGCATGGGACACACGGGGAAATCAGATTTCCCTCGCAGCGCGCACACCGGCAGTAGTCGTCATGCCCCGTTGAATTTACGCGAGAGAGACACCGTCGCTGACCTGGAACGAACTCACCGCGTTCTATACACACACCGAAAAGAGGTGTCAGCCGCACGCGCGCGCGACTCCTCTGATTCATAATAATAATCAGCCGAGCGCGCGCCTGATCTTATCCACCCCATTCCCCTCCCTCTTGCCTTTATTTTTTTACTTTTTTTCATAACTTTGTTATGTAGCTCGTTGTTGCTTATCGAGTAGAATCAATTAAGGTCTCAGCCAAAAATAAATACTTTTATTTTCGGCGGCAATTACAATTCATTCCACGCACTGGCACGCAAGTTATTAATTCCGCCTCGGTGGTTTTTGTATTCGGCTAAAATCGTCAAATTCATAACGAGCTCGCGAATATACTTAGGTTTTTAACGAGCACTTTAGCTGCGCGTGATTCACAACCCGGGCATTAAAAACAAGAAAAAACACAAACTGGGCCACACGCATATATCACGCAGAACAAAGTGTCGGAAGCCGATGAAATATTGTCGAAGCAATTGTATTCGATTCCGAGACGTGTACGCACGGCCAAAGGGCGAGATAAGGTTTTATAAATTCTCGCCGCCGGTAGATTATGATCGACCGTAGAAAAGCACATTTACGAGGGCTATGTAGGCTAACGACTTTGAATATTCAAAAGCTTACTGGGGAAAAAATAGTAATTTTTTTCTTTTGCGGCTGCCATCGCGGTTATAATTGCCGCGTCAAATTACACACCTTAACGAGCCTCATCAAAACTTTCGTTAGATGAAATTTCGAGACAATTGACCCTGCTAATTTGCGATAAAAAAAAGAGGAAAAAAATATAAAATTGAAAGGGGTGGCGAAGACACGATGTGGTAAATAGAGCGTTATCGCAAAGTGCGACGTCGACGAGCGGCGGGGCGAAAGTGCCATCACGCGACATTGAATTATTCACTTGGTGCCAAAGTGCAGCTGTAAACTGTCAGTGTGCAGTGGGCCAATCGCTTACTCACCCTGGCTGGCTACGTTCTGGAGGGTGCTGCTGTTGCAGGCAAAAGGGTTAGATGTTGCCGGCGAGTTTGGCTGGCCAACTCTGCTCGGCTCCTGTTCGCATGTTTTCCGCGCACTTGCTCAATGGCTCTCGGCCCCTCGTCGTCGCTTAGTTGTTACGTCCTTCAACCCTGTGTGTAAAGTATAATTAACGCTAACTTTGCCCTTTCCGCTACACGAGTTAACGCGGCTACCACTGAATTAATCAATTTACTCGCGCTCAGAAGAAAAGAAACGAGCTTTAAGAGAGAGCGAGTAGCTTGCACGTTATACGTACGACTACCAGAGCCACTGGCTGTTACCACTTAAAACTTTACGCTCTTCGAGAAAAAGAGACCTTTTTACTGCCGCCAAGAAGATTAAGATAAAACATCAAATTCCTTTTTTTACTCCTTTGCGCGGAAATTGCCGGTTCTTCGTTGGGGCCGGCTTGTAATATGCGCACTAAAATTTCATCTTTCGGAAAAGATCAAGGATAAAATTTTAATCGTCACGGAACGACGAAAATCATTGTGCATTAAACAGCTGAATATTGTATTTTTTGTTATTGTAGTTAAAGGAAAAGTAATAGCGAGAGTTTCTTATTGTTTGGAAAATAACATAATCAATGGCGCTGTTTGTATTGCGCCGATCAAACAAAACTATTGAGTATACATATAATACGCGATGTTTTGATCGTTCAAACTACAACAATAATTGGTGCGACGTGCTTTTTTTATTAGAAAAATAAAATTGTTTACCATGCGCTCTGCCAAAAGGCTTTTGTCCATATAATCGAGTGTAGCGCGAGGGTAAAATGCAAATTGAACGGTGACAAAGAGATCGGTAGAACGCGAACAGGTGAACGCAATATAACACAGCAGCAGCAGCAGTGGTTGTCGCGGTCGGCGCTCTACTGATGATGGTCGAGCTGTGCGCGCGGATCTACAGCCTGTGATTCCGTGTGCTCGCGCGGCAGGTTGCTCGCTCGCCGTAGTTGGCGTTCTTTGAACCCGACTCACTCGCTCACTCTATATACTCGCCTCGCGTGTATTACCTGGCCTGCAACTCACCTTATACTGACCGATGTCTATTCGCTCGCGCAACCCAAGGGGACACCTGTGAACGCGCGCGCCTTTGCGCTAGCTCCCCCTCTTTTTTTTTTTTTTTGCTTTTTTCATTGCGATGCGTCAACGCGCACCGCAATTACTCTACTTTGTTTTACAAACTCTTTTTGTTGCTTTTTTTTTCATTCACCCTCGAGAATGATGGACTTAGATCGATGAATATTCAGAGCCAGCCGATCGATCTTTCTTTCTTTCTCTCTCTCTTTTTTTTTTTTTGCGTTAGTCAGCGCGATTGATAGTGCAGAGCATTGTTACGTGCTTTCACCTGCGGATTCGCGAGCTTTTAAGCAGATTTGATTACGCTATAGAGAGTTTGGAAATACATGCGTCGGTCGTCGATAGAACGTCGAGGCAATTTGTGCGCAATCAAAGATAAACGTAGCTATTCGTGACGGATGCCAAAGAAAAATTCGAGTCCACTGCCTTTGGCAATCGTTCGCATCTTTCCAGCCGTTTGTCGCAGCAAGTATCTTGAAATTACATCGCTCGCTCGTTACCTCGGCAAATAGGACGTGCAATGAAACAAGAAAAGCAGAATCAAAGAAAAATACATCGTCGGCGAGAGCGGCACTTGCAAATTAGCAGCAGACCGAGAATATATATGGTCGCGGGGTGCAAGTGTTTGCAAGTGTGTGCAGTGCAGAGTGAAGGACCTAAGGGAAGGGTGTAGGTACATTAGCACGCCGAGTATACTGACCTTAGGCCGCTCTCTTAGTCGATACTTAGCTGTACTCGCGTGCTACGCTGCTTCCCTTTCTCGCGTGAGGGAGGACTATTGCCGACGGTCAAGCTAGCTATATAGTACTGCTATGGCTATACGAGCGCCAAAGCTACCTTTGACAAAAGATGTGTGTTAAGATTTCTACTGCTGCTGTAGACTCGCCACCGTTGGCCAAAACAAAATTATCTGGGTCACAAATACGCCTAGTTAATTTGTTTGTCACTCCAATTCTCCCTCTATTTTTTTTTCTTTTCATGTATTTCTCAAGAAAAACTTTCCCCCCTACCACGGCAGACCAGATTCTCATCTTATCGATCAGCTCTACACCTCTCATGCAAATCATTATGGAGATTTATTCAGATTAGCTAATTACTCATTTCTATGGGAATATTGCCGCCAAGCGATACTCATCCGAGCGCTGCTTTATACCGTTAATTTTCGAAAAACATGACAATTCGATGGATTTATTGTGTTTGTTTGTCAGTGATTTTCCAAGGGGTTTGCGTAAGTTTTCCATATATTTTTTTTTATTTACACCGTTTTTTTCGAGAACCATACACATTTAGAATCCATCTGCTATGTTGCTGCCTACATTTAATGTCTAAAATAGTGTTTGCCGCTGTAATTTTACTTTTTTTATCAGGTACTTGAATCAATTCCCGCTCTCAAGTATGATTGGTGCTTTTTCGCTCGATCGCGAAAATAACAGTGATATTAATTTTTTTATTTCAGAAATTCCTATGTATGAATAAGATGATATTTATTTATTTATTAGTTTATGAAAGAACTGGTTTATAAATGGGTTATGCAGCATGAAAGATATTATAGGTATTATTTCCGAAAAATAAATGTATGTAGAAAATAAAAAAAGCACATGAGGATTAAAAGTAATGTGAAGTATAATTTATTGTTCTGTTGACATCAATTATTTTTTTAATAAAATAAAAGGCGAGATTTTTTCAAGTACCCATGATACATTCAAAATCCAACAATTTTATCCTTTTATTACACCACTTGTCTAAGAATAAATTCTTCAACATTAAAGTTTTTCTTTGTCCATTTTGAATTTCGATGAATTTACGAATTGATAATAAATAATATTAATCGTTGCGATTAATCTAACGATACATGAATTATAAAGCTTGCAAGTTCTAAACGCAGGACTTTCTACATCTTTAAAATCGCGTGGAGATTAATTGAAATTATAAACATTTTTGAAATGTAAATAATCTAGCATACAGCTATCAATGTATAAATAATATTGATAACAAAGGCCAGGATAATCAACCTTGTTTCATCCATTTTCACCATCGTCGAGCCAAGATCTTTAAGCCTGGGGGTTTCGGAACTTTTCGCCAGCGAATTTAGCACCAGCTCCCAGTTCTTCTTCAATACGAAGGATTTGATTGTACTTTGCCAAGCGCTCGGAGCGGCAAGGTGCACCAGTCTTGATTTGACCAGTGGACAAACCGACGACCAAGTCGGCGATGAATGTGTCCTCGGTCTCACCGGAACGATGGGAGACCATGGTGCCCCAGCCGGCGCTCTTCGCCAGATTGTGAGCGTTAATCGACTCGGTCACACTGCCGATTTGGTTGACTTTCAAGAGCAAGCAATTGCAAGCTTTCTTATCGATGGCGGTCTTGATTCTAAAATACAAACTCATTCCAAAGTATCGTGTATAACACGTAATTTCGTAGCATTTTACGAAATTTTACCTTTCTGGGTTGGTTACTGTGAGATCGTCACCAACGATTTGAATTGGAGTGGCAGCGGTAATAGAAGTCCAGGAGTCCCATCCATCCTGGTCGAAGGGATCCTCGATGGAAACGATCGGGAACTCCTTAACCCAGCCCAAGTAGAGTTCCTGCAGTTTGGCAGGCTCCAGGTAAGTGCTTGGGTCAGATTTTGGGTTCTTGAAGTCCAAATCGTATTTGCCGTCCTTGTGGAATTCAGAGGCGGCCACATCCATACCAATCTTAATTTTGCCCTCATAACCAGCAGTCTAGAATTAAACCAAATATTAATATTCAAGCTGTAAAAGCAGCACTTGAAAAATAAGTGACAAATCTAATTCATACCTTGATGGCATCAAGGATAAGATTGAGAGCCTCTTTGTTTTCAAGAATATTGGGAGCAAAACCACCCTCATCACCAACAGCAGTAGCATCAAGACCAAACTTCTTCTTGATACCATTCTTCAGGTGGTGATACACTTCACTGCCCATTTTCATGGCTTCCGTGAAGTCCTTAGCACCAGTTGGCAGGATCATGAACTCTTGCATGGCAAGCTTGTTACCAGCATGAGAGCCACCATTGATGACATTGAAAGCTGGGGTTGGCAGAACGATGTTGGAGTTTCCAGCCAATTCAGCAATGTACCTGAAATTATAATTTACAATGAGCATCAGAAATAGATAATTAATCAGAAAAACAATTCAATGATGATTTCAATAATAATACTCACTTGTAAAGTGGTATGCCCTTCTTTGCAGCTCCAGCTTTGCAAATTGCCAAAGACACTCCCAAAATAGCATTGGCTCCAAGTTTGGCTTTGTTTGGAGTACCATCAAGTTTCAACATTAAGTTGTCAACATCAGTTTGGGCAGTAACATCAAGGCCAGACTAAACAGAAAATACATCAAGTTTGATCAATTGAGTGAAGAAAAATCGTTTAAAATCATAGAAAAATAATAACCAACCTTGATGAGTTCAGGAGCAATGATTTTGTTGATGTTATCAACTGCCTTGAAGACTGATTTACCATGGTATTGAGATTTGTCATTATCTCTCAATTCCAGAGCCTCATGGACTCCAGTGGATGCTCCTGAGGGCACAGCAGCACGGAAGAGTCCATTCTCAGTAACCAGATCAACCTATAATCATAATTATAAAAGTATGAGTCTAAGTAAAATAATTTTTCTGAATGATGAAATGCTCAAATGTAAATGGCAATTTCAGAAATACAATGTTGTTTGGGGAAAATGCAAAGTCGTTTCGGTGAAGTGGAAAATAGAATTGAATTTGCAAATGAAGAATAATCACCTACCTCGACAGTGGGGTTACCACGCGAGTCGTAGATCTGACGAGCTTTGATGCTTTGAATGGGCATGTTGTGTGTATTCCGCCTGAAGGTTAGCGTTAAAGTCCTGAAAACAATCGTCTGTATTTAAAGCGTTGGCAACGACAACAATGTCAAGGTTCGAAGCAAACGTCGATCGTGTTCTTTTTTCGTCGATCGTGTTCTTTTTTCGTCGACCGCGAATCTTGACGCGAAAATTCTCTCTCGCTCTTTGTCACTCTCCTATATTCTTATGTAACTAATCAATGAATCTCGCAACATTACCGCGAGTCTACATAACTCAATCCATTCTATTCGCGAAAACTAGATAAAAACTCCCTGCTCTGACGTAATCCTAGTGCATAATGTCCCGAGGGCGGTGCACGATTATGACACTTGGATTATTGTACATACACTTACGTTTGCGCTACTGATAAGAGTGACCTTGACAAGGTCATCGGAGTAACGGATTCGGCGAGTGAAAAATTTTTCTTTTCTCAGCACGACACTCGTCGATCAATCGATCGAGCACTACTGCAACTCAATGTCGTGGGTGGAATGCAGTGAAAACGGGCTAAACATGCATTTTCTTTCACGCTCGGCCGAGAACTTTTTTTTGTGAATGTTGCACGTGCACGCACTGAAAAATGCTTCGGATTCTCAAAAAAAAAAACGCTCTATTTATAGAATCAGGCGATGTTTCGTAGTTTAACGGAAGAAATCAAGGTTCGATAACGAGTAGTCGACGTGTTAATTATCATTGTTAATTGTAAATTTTCACTCACCTCAACGAACCCACGGAAAGCCGGTTGCGAACTGCAAGGAGTGCAAATTCTGTTCTGTGCGGACGACGTAAGCGAGTTTGGTCGACACGAGCGCACCACTGTGCGCAACTAATCTAGGGGATTTCGTCAGGCATAAAATTTTATTGATCCGAAACCTGCGACGTTCAACTAATTTTACACCGCTTCTTTGTTCAAATTAAAAACTTTCAAGTGATTTTCTATTTTAATTTGAATATATTTGCATAAATACCTTTTTGAAGAACACGTAGCAATAGCAAAAATTCTATCTAGTAATTTTAAGAATCGAAATGTTACTAGTTTTAATGAAAATTAAACCTTGGATGATTTGAAATATTATATTTTTATTATTATTATTAATTCATTAATTCATTAAACAAATGACTATGGATTGCGGATATGCAATATTTGCATTTTTCCAAACGTAATCATAAAATCGAATCTGAATAAAAAATAAATTTCTCAGAAAAATAATAATAAAAATACGACCGTCCTTTATAAATGATGCTTTGTTTCGCGCGCTGTTCGGTGGGACGCGACAATTAATTTCGAATAAGAAAAATTTACATTTCTCCAAACATAATACAAAAAAGGGTCCAAATAAACAATAAGGTGCTAAAATAATAATAATAATAAAAACTTAGGCTGCGTTTTCATAAAAAACGCGCCGTGATATATACCTCAGGGGTGGTGTGGAAACGATATCAATTTTCAGAAATTCCAAATTAAAAGATAATTTGACAAAAAATTCTAAATTACCAGTTAATTTGAAAAATAATGGTGCCTGGTCGTGGTCATTGCAACGCTTTAACGTAAATTATAATTTAGGAATCAAGTGAAAACGTTTCTATATTTCTTATCAACGATAACAATATATTAACAATAAAAATCTAGAATTCTACAATACAGCTTTGCATGTACATACAATAATTGTTCTGTAAAGCATTTTGATACTATACTTTCCAAAAATTCACATTGAAAGATTGAACTAAAAAAACTAAATTGGAAAATCAAAATGAGCGTATAATAAATCAACAATGAAATCGATTTGCTAAGAAATTGTACACTCTATATCGCCCTCCTTTGGTAAAGAACTCAATAGACTAGCAACAGCTCTAGTAATATATGTCATTGTACCGAAGCTGCCACTGGGCGCAGAGTCATAAAAATGTTGGCAAATATAGGCGGCTCCTCCGCAAAGGAGACCACCCGTAGCAGTCGTTTCTCGCTGATCTCTGGATTTGGCACAGCAGAGTGTCGCGTCTCCGTCAACTTTAATCTAGAAATAACGAAAACAAAACCCATGAAATGAAATTGGGCAGCTCGAAATTTGAATGAGCATACCTGGTCTTCTAAAAATATAGAATTAGCTTTATGTACTAAATGTTCGACAGCTATGAGACCACCCAGAGTCGATGCCACGTTGTGCTCGATGACGAGGGTCAAGACCATCAATGCCTCGACAACCAGTTGACGATATTCGGGCTGTGGAATAGTATTCAAGACTGTTTCCACGGCTAGTGCAAATTTCAGTTCTCCCGGAGTCATCTCTTGAGTGAGATTCTGCGCGAGTATTCTACCTTCGATGGCCAGTCCTTGGCACTGAAACACGACAAATGCCATTAACAATGGTTCTTTGAAACGCGTGGCTGAATATTATCACGTACTCTCTCGAGAACGTGCCAAACTTGGGGATAAAAGTCTCGAGGCACGCGGTTCAGTGCCCCGTCGAGTCTTCGCCTCCTGAGCCATTGTCCCTGCCTGTCGGGCTCCAATGTTTCGGCCGTTTCTTTGTCGGCGCTCAAAAAGCCACCGATCTGCGATTTCTGCAATTTAAGTATAAGTTTTAACTTGTGAGTCATTATAGGCATATTTAGATCTCTTACCTTGCTGACTCGACTGGACTTGCAGCTGACGACGGAAAAGTTGCCGCGGCCGACTGAAAATAGGTAAATAAGTAAAGCTAGAGCCGCCAAAGATCGCTAAAATATATACGTACCACTGCTGATGGCAAACTCTTTGCCACTCATAATGTGATGCAGAAGGTTCTTCATCTCGAAGGGAGACAAGTTGAGCAGATGTTCGGAAGCCTCTTCGCCGCTGCAGATGAGCGTACGCGAGAGCTCGGTAGCCATCACCTGAATGATGAGGCCGACGCGAAGACGCAACATCTCGTGAAAAAGTTGGGGCTCGGTACGAATGAACATGGCCAAGTAGACGAGCAGCTCCTGCGTGAGCATAGCCGTGGACTCGTCGTCCCCGTAGGCCTGATGAATGAGGGAGCGCAGCTCGTTTTCCGGGAGGGGCGCGACGATGGTGTGCTCGTTGGCCGGCGGCATGCCCACCGTCACCTGCTTCTGACGCACGAGCAAGTCGGTGACGGCTTTGGCCAGATCTTCCACGCGCTTGCCCAGCATGCCGGCCACGTGGCGCACGATGCCCCACATCTTCTGCTGACAGGCTTTCTCGTAGAGGCCCTTGAGCAGATCTTTGACCAGCACCGGGTGACCGGCCTCCAGCATGCCCGTGTTGTACTGCAGCCCCTGCGAGTCCACCAGATACTGCAGGATGTCGCCCTGCTCCTCCAAGCTCTCCGTTTCTCGGAGCATGGCCATCAGTTCCTCGACCTCGGTGTCGGCGTACTGGGCCGTCTCCGAGTTCATGCGCGTCCTGCCGAATTTGGGCGAGTGGGGCTTCCAGGCTGGCACCACTGCCACCAAATCTTCGGTAGGCGAAGGTGTGCGTACTTCCGGTATCTCGGTACCACTCGACGCGGGACTCAGCGACGTGTCGGTCACCTTGATGAAGGGGTTGGTCGACAGTACCGCCGATGGTCTGCGATCGTCGCCGGCCATTCCCAGGATCTCCGCTGTAATTACATTTATCTGTACCAATTGCCCTGCACGCCTACACCCTGTACCTCCGTGTATGCATAAGCACTTTGATGGCATTGGTTATTACGTGTAGCATGCTTGTTTTTTGTTTGTTAAGCCACTTACGTTCTTGCAGTACGATCGGGATTTCCACCGCTGTTATGGATGATAGTAGAGTGGATTAGTATGGGTCAACATTATAACGAAAAACTCCCTCGACAGAGATACGGTAAGTCGCATGCAAACAACAAATATCAATAAATGATTGAATGGCTGATCCGTCTCTGAAAAATCAAATAACGTACGTTCCACGGCGATCGATCGAGTCTTCTTGATAGCGCCCTTGACGGACATTCGTCGTCTGAGATTACGGCCGCTGTGGGTCGGTGGCTTGTCCAGCAAGCTTGTGCGCAACGGGAAAGCTTTCATCAGGTGTTCGTCCAGGTATTGTTGTACCTATTTTATACAGACGTTGGTGTTATAATCGAGATTTTTATTGCAAGCATTATCGCATTGTACTGACCTGTGGATTCAATCTGTCCGGACGTCCGTCCTCGGGACTTCCCAGAAAGCTGAGATTGGTGATGCACGAAGTGCTTAGAAAATCATTAAGATTACCCAGTGACACGCGAGTTCCGTTGATATAACCGCTCTTCAGTTTCTTCATCGTCGTTATCATCGCCAAAGGGATTTTACCTTGATCTGCAGAAAGTACACGGAAAAAGCTCTCTTATCAGTTGCTCGCCATTGAACAAGAGACTCTGCTTAGAGGCAATTGTTTTCAGTCAATACGCAAATTAGTCAAATAGTTATTTAACAAGCAGACAAGAAATTTCTTTAGTTTTTTTTCTTTTTTGCATTCCTTTAGAGAAAAGCTCTTATCAGCTTAGGCGGCATACCTAAGTAGCTACGAGTAGCGACTAGCGTTACGGTCGGCCTGCCGAGCATTTGTTTCCAGTTGATCGTGAGGAATGCCAAGTTGGTCGTGAATGTGTTGGCGAGGAAGGCCGCGTCATTCGACGTATAGTAGTCCTCGATGTCAATATTCTAAATACATGCAACACACACGCATACCAAACAAAACCAATGAAGCTCGTGTAATCAAGAGATCGAGACGTTTTTGTTTTTTTTTACAACTATGTAGCTAATATTCAGTTGACCAAACTAGCTTCCTATTTTTTTGTTGCTCAATGCGGTTATTTGGCTGGCTTTTGCTGGTACTCACGGGACAATTCGAAATGAAGACAAAACGCACACACAAAAACATGCTGGTTAATGAACGATGTGTATTTTTTATTATTAGAGCCAACTTGATGATGTTAATTTTTTCAAAGCCATCTCTGAGTAGTATTAATTGGTGTGTCTTTTTTTTTTGTCTGCTGTCCCCTTTTTTTGTCAGTCAAAAGTCGGTTCAAGAGTTTGATTGATCCTTATTAAAAACAGTCTGTTGTTTGACCGAGAGGATAGTCGATCAAAGCTTTAAACAAAACAAGTCCAATGTTGTGGTTTGTTGGCTTTACTGTACCTAGATGAGCGTTCTTGAGAGGCATGACGACAAGCGGTCGGCCTAACATGTTCTGCCAGCTAGACTTTAAGAAATTAATTTCCCCCTTGAATATGTCAATCATGAGTTCATAGTCCGAAGCGATGTAGAAGCGGGTCATGTCTGTCAACTGAATTTCACGTAATAATCAGAAACTCGATTACATGTGTCATATTATTATCGTTATCACATTCGAGCTCGTGGGGGGGAAATAATTAGAGATAGCTACTGGAACCGATTAATTATCGTAACGCCGTTTAATTTTACCTGAGGCGTGAACGCAAATATCCTGTCGTGCAGTGAATACAACTTGCTGGTACTTAAAATACCAACGTCTCGAGACTTACGACCAGACAGACCCAATTTTTTATTTCGTCCTGTAATCGAATATATTTTTATTAAGAATTATTCAACTGTTGTTAATTACAGAGGCAAGAATATTAGCGAACCTAAGTATGTATACAAGTGACTTAAAACTTTAGCTGGCTGTACCTCTATGGGTGCCACTTCCGCTATCGTTTGTACGTGAATGTCATGTTGTGCTATTTTTTCCCTAATCTCGTTGTCCTCGGCCAAAATGACCACTTGTACGACGACGTCTGGCTTTTTCTCGCTGCACAAACGTCGATTTAGCGGATCCAATTCACCCACAGCCAAAAAACCCTGTAGATACAATTATTCATTTAATTTCTCTATTTATGAAATAAAATAAATTTCAATCAGATTTACCTCTTGAAGTAATTTTCCCAGAATGTAAAGTGATTGTGCCCACATAAATGGAGTTCTACCCAGAGCTCCTCTCACTTGACTGCCTGGCTCTGCATATTCAGCATCAACCTTTTCAGGTAAAACAGAATAGAGCTCAGGCACTAATCTTATGCCATCCTCGGTTTTTACTGTGATATTTTCAAGCATATCAGCATAACGAGCAATCGCCTCTTTATTGCCTTGAAAACAATAGTCTAAAATAAGATAGCAAAAGAAAAGTGGCCATTCACATTCAATATTTTCAAACATTCTCAATTCCCATGGTTCGTAGTACAATCTGCAAATAAAAATAGATAGTATTACTATTTTCTGATTCTTATGCTATTGGAAAAAAATTCAAATTACCTGTTTGGATCTTCCTTCGGTGTTCTGTAACCATCCCTCAGAAACCTTTTGCAGCCATATTTTCCTTGTAATTTTTTTGTGATAGCGTCCCTTGTAATCTGAATTAAGTTGGGCTCATCCACAGCAAAAGCAGGAAAACTAATAATGGACAAGAGGCCACTGTCCAGTTCTTTAGAATTTGATTCTCTAGGCAGCATCGATTGTAAAACAGCTTGGCATTTTTGAGCTTCATCGGCTAAAATGTGAATGACAGAGGTTGGGCCACCTCTGGCTCCAAAAAGATCCAATTCATTCATAGCTTCCATGGCAGCTTTGGCCATACCAATGCTACTTGCATTCAATTCTGGCAGGCCATGATTTGTCTTATCACCTCTCTCCCAGATGCCATAATCTGGCGTACAGTATGCTGATTCAATGTAAAACACTAAATTCTGTATGAATGCTACCTAAAACATAGATTATTCATCAATTGAAATAACACTATAATTCTTAAACCTTAATGTTATTCATTGCAACTTACTTCATCTAAATTGAATACTATCTGAAGACCTGATGCAGTCATTTGTGCCAGAATTAACAAATACAATGAAATAGAGTCCATCTGTAAGTGTCCCCACTCATTGTCTCCAACAACAGTTTGGCCAGTGACTGAACTATATTTTGCATGCAATGCATCAGAAGGATTTTGCGTGGACTTGAACTTTTCTACTTTGTCCTTCTGCTGCATCATTGCCATCAAAAGCCCTCTCATGAGTTTAACACAGCTCTGCTCTAATTCATAAGTTTTTGCTCGATCTTCATCTGCATCTGCAGTTTTTTTATAAGCCATTGACAAACCCCAAACTGCCAAAATTGTATAAACATTGTCTCTAATCCAGGCATGATTATTGTGGTGGCTTGCAGGGAACAGGCCTGTCACAGGATTTTGTCGGTCCATAATAATTTTGTGAACTACTCGTTGGTAGTAGTCCAATCGAACCCCTGAATTACTTCTGGTCCTCATTTTGCTATTTTTTAATTCTACTGAAATAAAATGTCAATACACAGTCAATAAGGTTTATTAAATTTTTTTTTTATTATTATTTATACTAAAATTCGTAGTTTTTATTCTAGGTTAGAACGTACAACCTTCTTTCAGTAACCAAAATTACGCAGAAAATTATATTTTCTTCATGTCATGTAAAGTCACAAATGATCTTTTCATCATTAAATTGAGTTTTTGAGTATTTCCGAGTCACAACAAATCAATATTACAGCAAAATTCGTTGAGAAGCACTAATAATAACTAATTAAAGTCCAAGACCGAGTATATACACATCCCGATTGGGACAATGTTAAACGAATGTCAAATAAAGCATGTGTTTTCTTGGGACTCAGTTGGTAAGTCGTATTTAAATGATTGAATAACACAAATTCATTTTTTATTGTTTTTATGATCAATTAACAGTAACATAAAAAAATAGCAACGTTTAATAAAGCAGAAAAATGTTTTGAAAATGTATTAAAGTGTTATTATTAAATATATTTGAACATATTTGAATTTGTGAAACTTGCGCGACCAGTGACGTCATCAGTTGTACAATATCGTTCGCAGTGTATGTATGTACAGCTGTGTCTGTGTGCTAAATTAGCGGAATGCTATTTTTCCTTATGTTGTCTATATTATATACTCTCCTCAATTTAAGATACTTTCTATTTTTACAATGAAGTAACTACATCTGAGAGTCTTTATTTAGATAATACTTTGTATTGCTTTATTTTCCTTGTTTTTATATATTGTTTTTCGTACGTAAATATAGTGAACTGTGACCTCAAATCAGCATAGCCTTATTAAATTAATTGGATTCCATGTTTTTGCATAACTATCTAACTATCTAACCAGAAGCAAGTGTCATAAAAATGCTGAGATTTCATTTATTCATCATTGTTGTTATTAGCCTAACTCATGAATTGACAGTGTTTGCTGAGAACAAAACAAAAGAGAAAGTATATTACAAGCGTACTGAACATCCAATTCTGGAAGCAAACAAATCTATTGCCAAAGATGTAAGTCATCAAAAATTATTGTGTCTTTTGCTTTTTCATGCATTTAAGTATTGAATGATTATTTCAGGAAAAAATTGCAATGGAAGAACTACCCATACTCGTAAAAAAGGAAACCACAAAAATCAAACCTCGAAAAGGAGTTTTGGACAGTTTAGATGAAAAAGTTTACCAAAATGATACTCTGCCATTAGATAATTTGGCAGAAAAGCCAGTTAAAGAAAAGACTGATGAGGCTCCTGCAGTCAGTGAATCAAAAAAGCCCATAGGTACTGTAAAACTACCATCTACAACTCAAAAATCAACAACACCTTCACATGCTGCTCCATTTCATGAAAAGCAAAATGCAAATGTCTCAGGGATAAATGCCACTCAAACTGTGAGAAAATTCAATCCCAAGCCTACTGTTACTTTTGCTGAAGGGGAAGCTGAGGATGAATCAATGCCACATTTCCCTACAAATAAAACACTATTGGGTATGCCACGAAAAATTGACTATATTGTGCCTGTTATTATTACAATTACAGCATTACCATTGCTAGGAGCAATATTTTATGTTATATACAAGAGAGGTAGAGATTATTGGGATAAAAGACATTATCGAAGAATGGACTTTTTGATTGACGGAATGTATAATGAATAAGTTGTTGAATCTTTTATAAAAATTTCCAAATTATATTTACACACCTTTGATAAACTTGCTCATGCTGCGATAATTAAAATTTGATTCATACAACTATATGCAATTGAAAAAATTGTAAGATGAAGAAACTTATTTAAAATCTAACTTGTACATATATACATATGATAAATGATTTATACTCATTTTTCAATCAAGTGGTCATTTTCAAAGATACCACAGATCTGTTTGAATTGTTAAAATTTGTCAGGTACAATATTTTGGAAAAAGTAATTGTCTCCTTTGGAGATTTATTTTTCTATACTTATAATTAGGATTTACATGAGAAAGAAACAATTTTGCATTGATAAATTATAGATGATTAAAGAACATTATATAATAATTTTACAGCAAAGCTGTTATATTATGACGAGATTAAAGCGTTGACATTGACTTGTAACATATACTGTCTATGAAATTATTTTTTCATATGTTAGTGTCAAGGCATGTACCATAAATTGTAAATATACTTCGCAATTTTTTGAAATTCAATTGATCACATCCGAGCTTCAAATGTGATATGTAATTGATTCTGCCGTTATAAATAAAAGAAGAAACGTCAAATTGAAAAATTTTATCAAGAATTTATTTATTTTACACGTATTATGTATTTACAAGAGGTCGAATTTTGTAACAGTCTGGATTGGTATTTTCTAAAGATCATAAAAAATAATATACAAACTTCCCAAATAGTGCGGCGTGACTACTTTAACATATAAAATTGTGCTACAAACAATTATTTTGATCACTTTCAGAGTGTAATAAAGAACTAAAAAACAAATATCATATAAAAGACATTACAAAAAATTCATTATAAGTAGAACATTGATAATTGCCGTTACACAATAACAGTTCACATGCAGAAACTATTTTGTAATCTGACGAACCTTAAAACTTAAATCTAAAAATCAAATAAAATGCGAGCGTGCAATTGAAAAATCTACATTTCATTTTTATGATTTCCGGCATAAATGTATTAAAAGATGCTACGAGCTAGTAAAGTTAGATTTCATTGGTAACTTAGCTATATGAGCCGCGCTATCGTTAATTTTTATCATCCTGTTTTTTTTCCGCAATGATAAATATACGTCGTACAAAATAGATCAATTTAAAAAAGTATAAGTATGCACCACCCGATTCGATTTGACAATAGTTTCGGAAAATTTTTCCCGCGCTATATGATAGTTAAAGGACACTTTGCAATGAAAACATAATTAGTGATGTAGAACGGTTTGGTTGGCATATCGTACAATAAAAAAATATCGTTTGAAAAATATATATAGATCATAAAAAACTTTTGTAAAAATTCCAGTAGAAAAATACAACATGTAGTAAGAGATGCAGTAATGTAGTGCAATCGTACTTATTATCACAAGTTCGTTTCCAAGATTTTTTTGTTCGTTTGTTTGCGTTATACAAGTGGTAAACAACTAATCACGCTACAATCACGACCGCGAGCAGACGACACTGTTATCGAGCTAAAAGAAGATGAGGTTTGTCGCCGATCGTTTTTTTTTCAGTAGAAAAATACGAATGTAAAATGAAATCGCCAAAGTCAGCTAAAAGCAGCCTAATGGGAAAGCAAGCACGACGAGAGGCTCCTGGAGTGTCGGCAGATGGTCTTGGCGACGGCGCCCTTGGGTTCCGAGCCGGCGTCGGCCCGATCGGCGTCACCGTCGGGCACAACTTGGCGCGCCGGCAGCAAGCTCAGCAGCATGACGTGGCGCTCGTAGGCCTTGGAGCTGCGGAAGAGGCTGTCCGTGCCGTGGAAGCGGTCGAGCATGCCGAGCACCCCGTAGCACTGGTTGAACCTGCCAACAGACGAAGTATGCACGTCAGGACGAGAAAGCTCTGCCGGGGGAGGGCGAAAGAAACGACGAGCAACTTGAGGTGGTGAAAGTCGTGGGCCTCGGGCGAGGGGAAGAAGGGCAGGTGGTAGCCGCAGTGCGCGTTGAGCGTGGAGAGGATGGCCAGGCAGAACCAGAGCCAGGCGGTGGCGACGTGCGAGCCGAGCAAGAAGACCCCCAGGAAGGGCGGCAGCAGGTTCGAGGCGACGTGCTCGAGGGGGTGGCAGTAGATGGCCGTGACGGCGACGGGCGCGGTCCACTGGTGGTGCTGCTTGTGGATGTGGCGGTAGAGCCGGCGCGAGTGCAGCAGCCGGTGCGAGTAGTAGAAGCCGACCTCCTCGCAGAGGATGTGGAAGGCGACCTGGGCGAGGAAGGCGTGGAAGCTGGGCAGCTGGCGGAGGGCCGGGAAGCCGCGCCACTGCATCAGCCGGTAGCCGAGGTGGGCCAGCGGCAGGCCGACGGCCAGCTGGTTCAGCAGCACCTGGCCGAGGACGCGCGCGAGCTGCGAGCGGCTGACGGGCTCGTTGGTGCCCGGCTGGATCTTGTAGCGGCGCAGGGCGCGCGGCCGGCCGGTCAGGTCCATGAACGTGTACAGCCCGCCGACTCCCCAGTACACCACCAAAGTCAGTCCCGTTGTGCCTTTATCCGCCAACACGCCAACATCAATCAATCAATCAATCTTGCAATCATTAACTTAAATTACCGTAAATCCAGTATGTGGCGGGATCGTCGCCGAGCATGTAGACGATTTTGTCCCACTGGGCCTGCCAGAAGTCCCGAGAGGCGCCCCAAAAGTTTTGCAAGTGCCTTTCAAACATTCATCCGTTACCATCTAGCTGGCTTCATCTACTGTATGGACTAATTATAGTATGAGGAAGCTCACCACGTGAGAGAATTGCAAAATGCAGCGAAAGCGATGACGATGGTGCCGATGACGAACAGCACGATCCTCAAACTCGACAGTAACTTTGTGGAGGTGCGGCTGCTTTTGGCCTCCTCCTGCTGCTGATGCTGCTGCTGCATGTCTCTCGTCTCCTCGTTGTTCATCGTAGCTAGCTAGCAATGTTTCATCAATAATAATTCAATGTGACTGATGGGTACTGCATCCAGAGCAGCTGCGCGTCGACTGCAGCCAACGGAAATTTCCAATTTTCCCGACTGCGATTAGCCGTTTATTACCTGCGGCTGTAGACGAGATTCACTGGCTCTCTGGCTATGTGTATATAGCGCACCTGCTGATAAACTGCAATTGATTAAAATTAACGTGCAACGTCGAGTATATCTGACGAGCGCGCGCGCAATAAGTGCAGCTGTACCGCGCAAGGGTCAAGCGCGCTTTATCACAACTGTCTCAGCAGCAGATAATGTACATACATATAATTGCAATTCGGCAATCTTACGCGCGTCCCCCTGGGGGTATAACTGATAAGTCACGTCGGATAATATGCTGGAGAGTTAAAAAAAAACTGGTTTGACGGCTTTTTCTTTATAGCACCACTTAGTTCACTTAGAAACTTGCTAATCCGCGTCGCACTGATCGACGCAAAAGCGCGACAAGAGAAACGCGCTGCATTGTTATCATCGCAATTATAGCTGGCAACTGCGTGCGCTCGATAATAAGTGCAAACGCGCGAACAAGAAAAAAAAGGAGGCAACAAAGAGCTTTGAAAGCCGATTGCAAACAAAGCTATGAGCGCAAACAAACACCCGCGTAATATACGTAATATAGATTACCGTCGAATAGTTGCAAGAGTGCCAATTGATATACCTAGCGCATTAGATTTGCAGCTGAGTGTTTGTATACATACGGGAAAAACAGCTGAGTTGCGCCTGCGAGTGAGAGAGTGCAGCGTTGCGATCAGCTGAGCAGGACAATGACGACGACGACGACTAGGATATAATATAGCTTGCGGCAGCGAATTAATGCCTATTGCAAGATACTTCACTCAGCTAGCAAGTATTTATTTATAAGTAGCACCTTCGTTGGTTATCATCGCACGTATTTACTGCACACGTCGCAGGACGGTGAATTTTTGCAGGCGAGCAACGACCCTTGCTTTGTTTTCTTTTTTTTTTTTTTTGTTATATACACAGAGCTCTGCCAGAAGCGACGAGCGCTCGCCCCGCGACCGATCAACACTGCCACCACCGCCGTGTATAACGCAGTTTGCGATATTGCTCGCCTACTCGTCGCCACCGCCACTACCGCCGCTCACCAATATATGTATACATAAGTAGACCGACACGTATGCACACACACAGACACATGCTTAGCGCATATATACACGTTATTCTTATATATGTATGGATGTATGTATGTACGTACAGGTTGTGTTTTTTCACATATATACATCGATCACTCGATCAACCAGTTTCTTTATGAGCTCGCAGCTCTTTGCGCAATTTTAAAATGCCTACAGTGTGCAATTGAGCTTGCGAAACTTGAAAAGTTCCTCAATTTTCAAAGTTGCTCGATTACTGACTGAATTGTGTATGTACATCGCATTTATTATTGATATGTTGATTGGAACTTTGAAACGAAAACGGTGTTGTTTTGCGAAAATATTGAAATTACATTGAGCGTAACACTTACTAGGATCGATAGCGTGTATAGCTTACATTCCTACTTCTTACACATTCGCATGCCGTATAGCATTCGTTGTATACAACATATCCAACTTCGATTGTCATTCGGCCTGCGGTGCGATAGCGGGCTAATAAAATTAGTAATCCAAAGATCAAAATTAACGAGTGTCGCCGATTAATGGATCAATCGATTTATTTCAATTTTGAATAATTAGTATGTAATGTTCGTAAGGCCATCTGTCAATTTAAAAAAAGCTCGAGAGACATAATAACATCGCGAGTGACCCACACTAACCCGTCGACATACAACGGGTACAACGACTTTAACTGTAACTATAATGATTTAATTTTTAATAGCTTGCCACTATCCTCTCTTACTAGCTATATAAAGTTGCTCCATCTTATAATGATCCTTAATTATGAAGCCTACTATACATGTTTGCAAGTTATTATCAATAAACTGTAAGAATTATTTTTGAGCAAGGAGCTTGCAGCTCAAAATTTATTTTCAAACTGCAAAAACATTTGTATAGATTTTCCGCTTCACCCTTGGCGTGTTAAAAAAAACTAGAATTTTATCGATCCATTTTTCATGAATAATCGATAGATGCACCGTTTCAATTTTTTACGCAGCAAAGTTTACTTTATTTTCAACTGGCGTTTATTGAATCTAACATACACATTCCACATCCGTTCAAAATAAACCGATTTTACAAGACGCCTAAAAATATCCGTTTTGTATTCGTCGATCTTGTTTAGTGTATCGCTAGAACTATTACTGGCGGATAATAGATTAATTTTGTGGAACTTGAATCTTTTGTTTTTTTTTTCTTTTTCTATAGTCTATTCTATTTTAATCCTAAAATTGATGTATTTAAAATCCATCTCGTATGCCCAATCCATCCAAAATAAACCAATATGCAAACGCAGCGAAAAATACACCCTTTCTGATTTTTTTTTTTTTTCAAATACGTCATCAGCTGATCCGGATCTCCGATGCTGCAAGCTCACACGCATGCATATTATACTTTACTTTGCACATGTGTGTAGGTAAATGCCGCCGATGCTTTTACAGGCGGCAGCTCATACAGCGCGCGGCGGCACCGACGACGTGGAAAAACATGTCTGCTGCCATCAGTGACGTGTTGCACTCCTGACATTTCACTAACCAAATTTCTATGCATAACAACAAACCAAGGTAAATTTCAATGTTTACGTCAATGTTTAGTGAATCTTGCTGTGTTTGTGTTCTCAAATTCCACGATAATAGTGTTCGTTGTTTAGTGCATTTTCAACGGTTCGTACCTTTTCGTGCAGCTTCGGAGATTCTCACGCGACATAACCTTGCTATCCCTCTCAACGTAATACTTAGCTTTCTTTAAGCTAGTTACGTCATTTTATCGTAATTTCTTTAGCTTCACACCCTCTGCAGTAAACATTGAGCTTTCTTACCCTCCACACGATGTCTTCAAACGTTATTTAGAGTGAAACTTTTTCCTTGAAGGACGCAGAATGATAGGTTAGCCTGCAATGTTGTCTGTTCAATTTTCTTACAATTATTTGGCAATTCATCTCGTAGTCTAATTTATATTAATATATTTTCTTAATTAATTAATTTTAAGTATCTGCTTTACTAGTTAGATTATAAATTTAACGCTTGAAAGCTTGTTCCGTGAACACATATGGCAATGTTATTTTTAGTCACAGTCCTTCAAAAAATAAACATGGGGGTTTGACGTTTATAACAAAAATAAGACAATTCGATTTTTCATCGAAAGAAAAACCAAATCAATTTTGAACTTGAAAAATGCTTCAGTGTTTTTGATTTTCAATTATTGCTCATTAAAAAAAATTAATAAAAAAAACCCATAACTTTTAATTATTTTCATTTTCCATCAAGAGTTTCTTTTTTCTTAAAAGAATTCATGGTTGAGTGATTCCAAAATGGAATTATCCCCAGCTGTGGAAACAAGAGACTCTTGTATGCAAATGCTAACATAATTAGTTTACCCCAGTCACATTTCTATCCAATTAGTCTCTGAGAACCAGAGCACTGGATGACACTGTGTCTAGCCACTCGACAGACTTTCACTGCCATTGATTGATTGAGCGTATCGTGCGTTGCAAAGAATTATTTGACAAATAATGACGTGGTTTTCTTTAATTGTCATTCTACAGTTAGCAATGTGGGGCAGCTCAGAAGAGCCACCGGGCACCGTGGAGGCAGGCCCTCCTGAATCAGTGGCCAACTTGAAAGAAACTTGCGAACAGAGCAAGAACCAATTAGAAGCTGTGAAGGACATAATGCTCAGAAACAAGCAGAGCTTAAAAAAGAAAGAAGAAGAATTACAGGTAAGTCTATACATACTTTTTACTTACATTACTCACGCCATACATTGATTACTGTTATTCAACTTTATCAACACTTCACTCACTTTTCTTCTCAGGAATATGCCAAAAAGTTATCCAAATTCAAAACAAGAAAGGCCTCACGTCCTAAAGATGATGCAACGTCTTCCAGTGACAGTACTCCAAAATCCAAGTCTGAAATAAGCATGACTGAGCCGTCCGATGATACTGTTGATGATATTAGCCAAGCCAAAACTCCAAAAGCCAAATCTTCGTTATTGCAGAAAAAACTCGCAGAAGACCGGAAAATTTTTGAACAACGAAGTAAAGAGTTAACAGAAAGCAAGAGGGCCGTTGAAGAAAAAGTTGAAGCATTGAGACAGCAGCTTGAAGAAACATATGTGGCACCTGTTGTAGCTGTCAGTCCAGTATTAGTTTCATCTCAGGTACAGTTATTTCAATCAGTTTTGGAGATGTGATTGACAATTAAAAATAATCATTGTTTTACATTTGTAGACTACCCACAATATTCTGGAACTCAGTGACATTCAAGACAAAGAAAATAGAATTGCGGAACTAAACAACAAGATATTTGCATTAGAGGCCACTATAATCGACCTTCAAGACAATCTAAAGGAAAAAGATTCTGTCATAGATTCTAAAACCAAAGCCATCACGCTAATGTCGGCCGATTTGTCGAAAAAAGGAAAAACAACATTGGACACTCTAGAAGACACGAAAGATGAAATGCGATCTATGCAACAAAATTTTGTTTTTGTAGAAGAGTCTTTGAGAAGTAAAAATGATAATTTGCTCAAACAATTGGAAGAAAAAACTGATGAAGTATCAAAGCTCGAAGAAAATGTTCAAAGGTACATCTACTACAATGCTTTTCAAATGACTACTGAATTTTATTTACCAAGTTTTATTATTTATTCATTTTTTTTATCTAGTTTAACTGAAAAACTTGAGGCCCAAAAACAAGCTGATAGTGTAAATGTTGATTTCTCGCGGTCGACAATGGATACATTGGCAGAAACAAAAGACGCAATGAAGTCGATGCAAGAAAATTTTGTTTTGATCGAGTCTTCATTGAAATCAAAAAATGAACATTTGTTGAAGCAGCTGGAAGAACGAGAAATAAAATTGGCTGAAGCTGAAGCAAGAATTCTTAATCTCGAATCTGGCGTCGGCATACAACGTCATCCTGATCTCGAAGATCTGCTGTACAAAATCGAAAAATTAGAAAAAACAAATCACGAACTACAAGATGAAAAGTACGAACTGCAAAAGAGTATTGCCGATTTGCAAGACAAAATTATTGCTGGTGAGTCGGAAAAAGTTGGCGATTCGGTCCCGCAAAATGACAACAGAGTAACAGAACTGGAAGCTCTTGTTGAAGAATTGAAGAAATCTAACGAGTTATTAGAAGAAAAACTGAAGTCTGAGCTTGAAATCGTCAACGAAAAGAACGACGATATGTCGAAAAAAGTGTCAGATTTGGAGGCTCAAGTTCAAGTTTTGGAGAGTGAAAAAGAAAAATTAGCCCAACAATTGAGTACTCAAGAAAGCAAATCAACAAAAGACGGCGAGGATGATCAGAAGACAAAGGAGTTGGACGAGTTAAATAAAACTATGATCAAATTAAAGACTCAACACACGAAAAAAGTGAAGAATTTACAAAAGCAATTGGAGAACTTTAAAAAGGTTATTTTTGTTCAAGTTCATTCGAGTAGACTAAATATTCTGAACAGCTATCAAAAGTAAAAATTGTTAACAGGTATCCGACACGAACGCAGAGTTGGTGAGGCTTGGAAACCAGGTTGCACTGTTAGAGGAAGAGAAAGGTAACCTTCAGCTGAGTCTGGTAGACTTTGACGAGCTTAAAGGTAGGAAGCAGGACGGACTGTTGTTGTGCCGTTATTATTTATCGTCTCCGTCCTTATAATTTTTATCGACACACGCTTGGTTTATTTACAAAGAAAGTTTTAGATTCATCGTTCTAAATTCTTTTATCATTGATGATTACTATTTTAACACGATTGATTTCCTTGGAAAAAGTGATTGCATCAATAATTTTTTGTACATTTCTGGGTCGTGAATACTTCCGATAAAATAATTTGAGTTGAGATTTAATTTTCGTATTGGTGATGGAATTATTAACATTAACGATCGGAAACGAATTTCATGGAGATGTAAAATATTTACAAGCGTTGATGGGACCTCCTTTACTTGTCAAAGTTTGCTAAGCTCCTATTTTTATTTATTTTACTTTCAAGAGCCACGTAAGTTTTATTTGCTCAAAGAATATCGTTAAGTTTCTTGTTTAAGTTTAATTTGCATGGGATTTGTGTACAGTCTTGGAATCAAATTAATCGGATTAATTAACTGCGCAGTAATATCAGACAAGAAAATGACGTTTTAAAATTAAAATCGGGCTAATATTAAAGTTGCGTATTGTATAATAGAAAAAATTAAAGCTTGCTTGTTACTGCTAACGAAAGTGTGTTGTAAAAAGTGTCAGAAGTACTAATAAACATAAAAGTAGAATATTGTAAATACTTAATAGTAAATTTTATGTATAAGAAAATGCTTATTCAACGTGTAACATGCGTGGGTAAAAGTACAATGTTGGGATGTAATCGTAATGCGCAGCGTCAGCGGGCGAATGGAAGGAGCGAATCAGCGACCTTGAAGGTAAGGTCTCGGTACAGGCGAAAGAGATCGAAGCGCACATCGAGGCCATAGCTATCCTGGAAAATCAAAAGCTGGATCTGATGCAAGGTGAAGCTTCCGTTGGATTTACTTTTGAACGTAAAAACTAGCTGCAATGTAGCCTAGGACTGATAAACGAAGTAGCAAGGATTAATAAACTGTTGAAAATATTGCAGAACTGCACTCGATGAAGCAGGAGGTATCGAGCCTAGAAGCAGAGAACGCCGAGTCGGATAATCTTCGCGTGAGCGCCGAGATGAAGGTGGTCGATCTGGAGGAAGAGCTGGAGTCGTTGCACAGACTGGACAAGCAGCAGGAGCAGCGAGTCGAGGAGTTGCAGCGACAACTGGAGAGCTCAAGCCACGAAAACGAGCGTCTCGCTCAGCAGATCACCAAGCTCGAGGAATTGAAGAGTTCGTCGGAGTCGTTTGTGAAAACGGGCTCGAACGTCGACTCTACGGAGTCGTTCGAGGCGCTTGCAACGGACGCCGAAAAAGCCGAACTGCTGCGCAAGATCGACGGGTTGAGCCGCGAGAATGGAGCTTTGCTCGAGAAGCTCGCGCGCTTCGAAGAAAAAGCCGCATCCTCGTCGGAAGACAGTGCCGGCTCGACCGAATCGTTCGAGCGCATAGCTTCGGTTCCAAGCGAAGAGCAGCGCGAAAAGCGCCAAGTTCCTGACGAACGGGAAGTAGAGGAGGAGGTGACGGCAACGGCCAGCGTCGACACGCTGCAGTCGCCCGAGCATGTCGATGAACTGACGAGTGATCCGCAGATGCAACAGCAAGACGAGGACAAGGCACGATTCGCTTCTCTTGAGCAGGAGATCGAGCAGTGCAACAACCTGATCGCCGAACAGAAGAGCGTGATCGAGGACATGAAGCTGAAGCTGGCCGAAAAGGAGGAGGCACTCGAACGCCAATCGAGTCAACTGTCCGGCGAAAAAACCAACGAGGAAGAGGTACAGGCTTTGCGTCGCGAGCTCGAGGACAGCGCGAGTCTTGTGGCCGAGTTGCAGCGAAAATGCGCCGACATGCAGAGCAAGATAGACCAGCTCGAGCAAAGCAAGCTGAGCATCGAGGAAGGCTTACGCGCTCTCGAAAACGAGAATAGAGCCCTCGCGGAACAGTCTTCGAGCAAAGACGCAATCAAGGAGGAATTGGACACGACGATCGCCAGTTTGGAGAAGAGGACTGCCGAGCAGAGCGAAACGATCGCCGGCCAGGAAGCCCTCGTCGCCGAGTTGCGCGACAGCCTGAGAAGCAAGGACGAGGAGTTGCAAGCCAAGTGCGCCCAGCTGGAGAATGGCCTCGCGCAAGTGGACGAGTTGCGAGGTCGACTCTCCAAGCTGGAGGCCCAGTTACAGCAGCGCGAGGCGAATGTTGCTTCGCTCGGCGAGGAGCTCGGAGCGCTCAGAAACAACGGCAGTCTTGTCGAGGAAGAATTGTTCACGGCGAGGCGGCAACTAGCGGAATTGCAAGACAGGCTGGAACACAGCAAGAGCATCGACGAGTACAACCAGGTGCTGGAAAAGCTCAGCGAGCGGGAAATGCAGGTAGATGAACTGCAATCGAAACTGTCCCAACGACTAGCCGAGACGACCGCTTTGAAGACCCGCGCTGAGAGTCTCGCGGTCGAAAACGAACGATTACTCGACCAGCTGCGCGAGGAAGAACGTAAAGCGGCCGACCTACTCGAAAATCATCAAGCCCAGGAGGAGGCACTTCGAAGCGCCGAGCTCGCCAAGGCCGAAGTTGAGAACCGTCTATTGGACCTTCAGGCGGTGCACGAGCAGAGTTTGCGTCACGCGAGCAACGTCGGCCAGGAGCTGCAGGATGCCTACAGGTATAATACAGAATATTTTTTCATTACTTGATTGAATGAATTTGATAAGATCCTTAAAATTCGTTTGTTTATGCTTGAAATCACATTTCAAAATAATTGTAAAACGAATGGAACTTTTTTTAGTAACTTGTTAAAAACCTGCCTTTGCCGCATATTTCGGCGATTACATTAAAGTTTTACTGTTTACACACAGGATGCTGGAGCAGCTGAAAATCAAGCACACCGAGGACATGGAAATGACGAACCGCAGACTGGAGGATCTGATGGACGAATTGCAGGCACGCAACCAAGAGCTTGCAAGCATGCAGAGCGAGTTGGACGAAAAGACCAATCTCGTGCAGGCGTGTGTGCCCGAAGAAGTGCGTAAAGGCCTTGAAGAACGAACGAGCGAACTGGAAGCCAAGCTCGCCGAGGCCGAAGAGAAAGCTCATGCGCAGTTGGACAAGATGAAAAAATACGCCGCACTGGCCAAGAAGAAGACTACCCAGGTCGAGGAACTCGAGGCCAAGCTCAAAGAGCTCGAGGACCACCTTGGTCTAGAGAAGAGCGAAAAGGAAGCGAGGAATAGGGAACTGCAAGAGTCGCGCTCGCAAGCCGAGGAGAAAGACAACAGGATCGTCGAGCTGGAGCAAGAGTTGCAGCGAACGAGGAGCGAACGTGACGAGGCGGTGCGCGACACGAAAACCACGAAATCACAACTGAACGCAGTCCACGACAAAGTAAACTCGCTCGAACAACAGCTCAGAGAGCTTAGCGAAGCCAAGGATAATGCCCGGGAATTGGGAGTGCGCATGCAGGTAATGGAGGCCGAGTACATGGAGCAACTCGCCGAGATTAATTCGCTGAAGACCGGTAACGGGATGCTGCTGTCGAAGCAGGCACAGATAAACGAGCGCCTCGAGAACGTGGAAAAGGAGTCGGAAGAACGGCGGATTCTCTTGGAGAGATTGGAAAAAGAAAAGGAAATCGAGGAAAGCCGAATAGTAGAAAGTACGACGCGACTGCACGAGCTCGAGGCCAAATTGCACGAGCGCGATGCCGAAATTGAAAATCTCGACAACGAGCTGCATAACTCCATCGATAACCTCGTGCAGATGCAGGAGAATTTGCGACTCAATAGCGCCGCCCCGCAAGCTGCCTTGCAACAATCGTACGACGAGCTTTTAACGGAGTTCAACGTACTCAGGGCGAACAGCGAGGAAACGAAGGCGAAGCACGAATCGTTGATCAGAGAGAACGAGGAATTGTCGGAGCGAATCGCTAGGCTACAAGAACTCAACATTACCATGCAGGAGAGAATCCAGGCGGTGGAGAGCGAGTTGTCCAAAGACACAGAGACCGCGGCAACCCTCGACGAGCTCAACGCTCGCTACAGCGAGCTGCTTCATCAGTTCGACGTGCAAAAGACAGAGTTGGAAAGCACCCGGGTCAGATTACACGAGGCGGTGGCTTCCAGCGGGAATAGCGAGCATCAATTGCGAGCGCGCATCTCGCTGCTCGAGCAGGAGAAACACAATCTTCTTCGAGAACTCGATGACGCGAAAAACCCCATCGTCGAAGCAAACGTTGCACTGGCAGCTGAAGGTTGGGGCTTCGACGAAACCTCGGCCATGATCGACGTCGAGGCACCTCAGCAAGCGATCGACGAAACCGTGGAAAAGCGTCAGAAAAGAGAAGTCGAAGCCGAACCCGTCACAGACGACACTGCACCGGCACTGTTCGATCCCTCGGTATTTGGTGCATCGCCACCTGGAGCCGACAATCTCGATGACCTGTTGGCAAGCGCTGTACAGCCTGATAGAGCGCCAGATTCGAGTACGCAGTTGGATGTCGAGAGGAGTGCAGCGGAATTAGAGCAGCTGAGAGCTACGCTAGCTTCGTTGGAAGCGACCCTGGCTGCCAATCATGCCGAGCAATCTCGACTCGACAGTGAGGTTTCTTCGTTGAGAGTGGAGCTGGAGCGCGCGCACGAAGCTCTGCGAGAGAGGGATGCGCGACTGCAGGCCATTGACAGTTTCCTCGAGCAAGTGAAACACGACAAGGCGGAAGTTGAGCACGCGATAGACGTGACGTTGGGCAACATGGGCGTCGCGCACGATTCCTTAAACGTTATCGAGAAATTGAGTCGGATGAACCAGAAGGTAGCTGGCTTGATACAAGAGCTAAATGATGCGAAAGCAGACAACGAGCAACTGAGTGCGGCCGAGGAAGTTTGCAAAAGGCGAGCGCTCGAACTCGACAGTCAGCTGAAGCTTGCAAGCGAGAGCGCGATAATTGCCGAATTAGAAGAGCGTATCGCTCGCATAACCGGTGAAAGGGATCTGTTGCAGCTTCAACTGAACGACGCGACTCGCTCGTTCGACGACCACCGGGTCGAATTGCAGGAACAATTGAATGCGTTAGCGCAGGAGAGGAGTCAGCTGCAAGCACAGCTCCTCACCTTGGCAGAGTCAAAACCAGCTGCAGGCGTAAATGTTCCGGCAACGGCAGAGGTGAAAGCTCAAGACGAGGCAAGCGGTGGCGATAACGCGCTTTCGCCCATGTGGGACGACGACGAGGAAGATCCTTGGGGCTTCAGCGACAAGCCAACGAAAGAGACTCACGTTCACATACCCGTTGTGCCGAGTGCCGAGCTCCAACTCAAGCTCAAGCTCGACGAGTTGGAGGAGAAATTGTCGGAACTCACGGAAGAGAACGCAAAGCTACGCGAAGAGGGCAAAACCGCCCAGTTGAAGAACGTCAAGTACGTGAAGAAACTGAAGGAGTACAAGGTGCAATTGGACAGCGTGCAACGTCAATTACAGTCGCAATCTTCGTTGGGTGGATTCGGTGCTGATCTAGATTCCGCCATCGAGGAGGAACTGAAGAATCAAATAGCCGCTCTGGAGAAGGCGCTGAGCGAGGCCAAAGAGGAAGGCAAAAAGGCTCTCCTGGAAAAGGACAACTTGCTCAAGAGAATAGATGTACTTACCGCGGCGACCGAACGCTTCACCGACGCCAAGGAGAAACAAGACACCGAAGTACACATCTGGCAGATGAGGTACAAGGAAATCGAGCTGAAGCTTCGTCAGTTGGAGGGGGCAGCGGACCAGGAGTCGTCGGCACCGGACGCCCCAGCGTCGAGCGCGGAATCTGTCCCCAATGACAAATACGAACGGGAGATAAAAGAGCTTCGGGAGAGTGTAGAAGGTTTGGCAGCGGAAAACGAGGAACTCCAGCAATTACTGGAAGAGCAACGCTCCAAGAGGCAAACCTCACAAGACGACCAGACAGCTCGGCTCGACGAGCTGCAGGCCAACAATGCCGAGCTGACAGCTCGACTCGGCGAACTTCAAAGCAATAATGCCGAATTGACGGCGAACAACGATAAGCTTAAAAATGACTACGAAACTCTCAGGCGCCAGTACGAGCAGAGCTTAATGGACGCTAACGAGCAGGTGCAGAATACCCGTCAAAGCTTCGAGCTTTCCAAAGCTGAGCTTGTCGAAAGGTGTGACAAACTAGCCGAGCAACTGCGTGTAGTCTTAGAAGAGAAGGAGCGTCTTGAAGCCAAAGTTGCCGAGCTGCAGGCGGAATTGCAACAATTGGCCATCCTGAAGGACCAATTCCTGGAAAGTCAGATGATGATGGAGGGCAAGCTCAAGGGGCTCGAGCTCTCGATTGAAGGTTACACGGTCGAGGTGCATGAAAAAGACATGCTAATTCACTCGCTCCAAGCCGAGCATGCCCAAGCAGCTGAGGCGTCGTCTCTGCAACAGCAACTCGCGCAAGCTCATCAAACAATCGTCGATCTTCAGTCCGAGCATGTTCAAAAGGAGTCTGACGGATTGAGCAGGTTGCAACAGGAGCTTAACAACGCGAGAATCGAATTGGAAGATGCGAAGGCGAGTCTACAAGTTGCGTTGCAAGAGCATAGTATCAAAAGCACCGTTCAAGCGCAAGAGAGCATCCCGGTGTTTACATTCGAAAGCGACAGCGACAACAAGGAAATCGAGAGTTTGCGGGCCGAACTCAAAGCTAAAGAGGCGGAAATCGAGCACCTATCCTACTCGCTGAACGAAGGCTCGATGACGCGCTTGGTGCAAGAGTTGCAGGACAACATCAACGCTCTGTACAACGAGAAAGGCGAGCTGGAGGACCGATTGGTTGAGCAAGACAAGCAGATCGAGCAACTGAAGGTGAGAAAAAAAATATTAATCTACGTTATTAATGTAACAATCGATTTGAATCAAACTATTTTAACAAAGGGAAAAAAATGATTTTTGTGTATTAAACTGAAAGAATTTTTTTCGACCGTTACAAAATTTGGAGCCGTTTTTAAATAAATATTCTTAAATGAATGCTTACAGGAATCAGAAGTACACGAAGAAGAGCGCGTGAAAAGATCAGCGGAGGATGATGGACGTATTGCAAAATTAGAGCAAGAATTGTCCGAGCGCGAACGCGAGCTCGCGCAGCTGAAAGCAGAGTTGGATCGTATTGGGAGCGGCCACGAGAACGAGCACGATGATCTGAGAAACGACTTGTACGAGAAGCAGCGTGAACTAGAGAGTCTCAAGTTTACCGTGTCCGAATTGCAAAGCGAAGTGGCTAATCTCCGAGGTCTCGAGAGACTTGCCGCCGACGACAGAGCGACGATCGAGCGGCTTGCCTCGGAGAAGGAGGAAATCAGGAGACAAGCCGAGGATGCCATCAACAATCTACTTCAGGTAACTATAATTAGCTACTCTGATGTGCCTGACGACGGCGTTAACGTGTATTTTTCGATAAATCCAGCAAAAGGAGCAGGAAATCGGTTCTCTTAAAGACCAATTGGCTGCGGAGAGGCAAAACCTACTGGAGAGTCTCAATCTGAGAGAGCAAGATTTGGAGAAACTTAAGATGGAAATGGAGCAGTTGACGCTAGAGCGTGATGCTTCTTTCGAGCACAGGACGCAGCTAGAAACAGAGCTGGCCGAACGGGACCGGAGACTCGCCGAATTGAGTATCAGCAAGGACAGTGATATCCACAACCTCGGCGTTAAACTTAACGAGACGAACGCTCGCCTCGAGGAACTTCATGTCTTGAGCGAAGAGGAGCAGCGACAGCTGATTGAACTGCGACAGTTGCTTCAAGTCAAGGAACAACAGATCAACGGTCTTCAACAGCAGCTCCAAGAAAAAACCAAGGAGTACGAGTTGATTCAGCTCGCGCTTCAACGTCACGTCGGTCAGCCCGAACATTCTGCCGCGGTTCAGCAACAGGTACGTGAAGGGCAGGTGTTACTAATATTTACAAAAAGTTGAAAATTGAATGACTGAAAAGGATTCTACAAAACATGCCGATAACTATGTAATCTATATGGACCTCTCACTGCCGCTACTCCATCTCTGAGCGTGCGATTAATTTTAATTTTCACAGCTAGAACAGACTGCCAGTGAGACGGTCGATTCTTCGGCAGCCAACGAACTCGACGTAGCGCTGTACATGCTTCACCAGCGGGACGTGCGCTGCGAAGAGCTGACTCTCGAGCTGATGCAGCTGCTCGAGGAACGTGATACTCTGCAGTTGAGGCTGTCCAACGCGATACGCGTCAACGAGGAACTGAGAAAATACGCGGCAGCCAGTGGCTCGAGCCCGAAGAAGGAATCGTCGACCGCGGCACCCCTGGTCGAGGATCCTTCGCCTTCCAAATCCGAAGGCCCGGTCGAGATAGCCAAGGAAGCCATCAATTCACCCATCGGCGAAGACAAGAAGGCTCTTGCTCAGAAGTACGTTCTTCGTTATTACTCTTGAATTCAACCCTTTGCTGCTTTCAAGCTCATTATTCTCCAAGTAGTCAGTGCAAGCCAGTATATAAGCTAGAACACTTTTTTTTCTCTCTTTGCAATTTGCTATCTAGGTTGTCGCAGCTCAAAAGCGTGCATCAAATTAAAGACGTGAGACTGCGGGACGATCGGGAACTGAGGCACACCCAACAAATGTCGCTGCTTGCGCACGAAGACGCGCTAAAGACTTTGCCGCCCGAAGCTGCGGCTAGACTGGTTAATGCCAATTACACTGTCTGTACGTATTTGATCCTCCTCCTTCAGCCCTCTTGCATACCCGTAGAGCTAGATCAGTACGGATTTTAGCTCGATTTTTCTTTTCATCGCGCCAATTGCTATTTGATTTTCTTATTTCTCGTTGCAGCGCGGGACGTTCAGAGTCAATCGAGCGTTCTTCTGAACTGGCTGTGGGGGAAGAGGTAGTAAGTCTTTAGCTATACACATCCATTAAATGGAATAATTTTTCAATCAACAACAGCTCATTTATTGCTCTTTTTTTACTCCTCTACGTCTAGCACACCGAAGGTGGTACACATGTGATGATTGAAGAAAAAGAGGAGCAGCCGAAGCAATAAAAAAGCCCGAGCTCGTTCGACCACTTTCAATTAACATTCCAGCGCAGAGGAAACAATCCAAGGCCGGAGATCGACTGTGACCCAAAAGCTTGCCGTGCTCTGCGTGATCGATCTTTGGCTGATATCTTGTAGGGATTCTCTCTTTTTTCTGCCGACTCGTGCTTCTCAACCTGCCCTCTATACAAGGGCGGCACGGATATATCTACCTACACACACTACCAGCCCTGACGGCGCTTGTTGCGGCCATCTGAGTTGCGTATATTAAGGGAACACTTCATTTGTAGGGGAAACACGCGAATCTGTATTATAAGTACTATTATACATATATACATAAACATATAGCCAGAGAATGCGATTTTCATGTGTAAGCATCGAGGATGAAGAAACAAACAAATAACTTTGTATTTAAGAGAGTTGCCTTTTATAGTTTTTCTGTGATTCGACCAAGGGAAAAGAAATAATTGTACATTAAGAATTAACGAAAGTGCTTGCATGTAAGGAATACGTACCAAGTTGTGTCCCTCGAGCCGACGCGCTACATCACTTTGGATCTTTCATTTGTTTTTTATACGCTGATGTATGAGAAAATTTCGATAGAAAAATAAAACACAATAAGCGCGCCCGCTCGAGGTATGTCATTAATTATGTGTATAAGTTCGCTTCGGAGGTCAATCTGCTTATTTTTGACTATACGCTATTTGAAATGACGTGTTGTTGTTATTGTTGATGATGATTGATTATTAATAAATTATATATGAGGATACCAATGCAAATATTGCCAAGTACATAGAGAATGAGATAACTTTTCAACAAAAGATAGAAAAAAAAAACGAGCTAGTTTCAATTTTGTACATATGATAACAATAAAGAGAGTCTGTCGATTAACAACATGTTTTTCAGATGTTTTTTATTACATAATATGTACAAGTGTCAAGTGAGTTGCAGTTTTTAATAATGAGAATCGATATGCAGGAAAGAAGTGAAAATCCACTTTTACTAGAGTAAAAATGTTCCTTCTTTCGGGGATGGACGGTTAACAAAAAATGTTCACTCGCAGCGACAATATATGGAAAATTTCAGAAATATACACACAAGAAGAACACATATTGTCCGGAATGAAGTTACATAAAGTAGTAATCTTACCGAGGTAGAGCGAGCTCTTGCTGTTTTGATACTCATAGATTCATGATCGCTAATTGATAATATTGAGTAAGGCTAATTAGCGAGTAGATAAGCGTCTTTTGGACGTATGTTTATCGATGCCCGGCGGTCGCTTGGGAGTCCAAGTGATTCGTATAACGAGGATGGAGGTAAATGCTTCACTGGTCCTCGCTCTCCTCGCTAGCCGCGGTCACTCGATGCTTCGCGCGAGATCCTTCACCGAGGGCATGTTGCGCAGCTCGTTGGCGAAACTCTCGAGGGCTTTGCTCGCTGGACGGCCGTCGTCGGTTTTCAACTCGGTCTGCGGCAACTCTTGGAAGTGCCTGTAAAGCGCCCATCACGAGTCATCGCGTGAGTGACAATTGAAAATCAGAGTCAACGTACCTGCCGCGATGCCGATGACTCTGCATCTTGTCGTGTTTGCCCTTGAGACGACGCTGCCTCTGGCTACACCTCAGGCCGACGAGAACGAAGATACCGAGGACGGCGAGGGCGAGGAGTATGGCGATAATGGTGAGGCTCAACGGGCCGGGAATCCGCTCGTTGGGGTCCTTGATTTTGTCCTTGCTCACTTCGTCGTCGACGAGGGTCTCCAGTGGATTGTCGTCCTGCCAGCAAATCCAAGTGTCGCCCCAGAGCTTGGGATTGGCGTTGGGATCGTTGGGCACGTTGGACTCGTTGACGGCTGTGAGCTTGTAATACTTGAACAGCCGATCCTCCAGTTGACTCAAGAGGAGGGGTCGCAACGCCGCGAGGTTGCGCTGCTCGCAGGGATCGTCTTTGATGTTGAACAAGCAAGGCGATTGCTTGGGGTTGCACGTAATCTGTTGGAAGGTGGAAGAACGTTTGCAAAATAATTTCAACGACGGCCGGTCGAAATAATGGTTACCGTCTCGTTAGCGGGAACGGTGCATCGAACGCTCGCGGCTGACCGGAGCTTCAGCACATCGTCGGCCGTCAGCAACTCGGCGGTCGACAAGTCGCCTCGGCTGACGCGCCGCTCGCTGTGACTCCTGATCCGCCGGACCTCGCCCACTTGCTTGGCCGTGAGCAAGCCCGAGATCGCCGTGGCGGCTTTACTGGACAGCACGAGTTCGGGCTCGTAGGAAGGGCTCCGGCCCTCGAGATGCGCGTTCTCGGCTCTACCACTGTCGCCGTACCACCCCTCGCCGTTGCCCACCGTCCCGAGGATGTACTTGAACTCCCCGATCCTGATGCTCGAGTAATTGAAGATGGTGTCGATGTTGACGAGCAGCTCGTCGCGAGGACTCTTGTCCCCCTCGCTGATCGACGCCCACATGTCCATGCCGTCGATGTTGCGAGCGCGCAGCTCCTCTTGAGCGGGTATTTTGGCCGCTGACAGGAGGGTCGGCAGCCAGTCGGCGATGTACATCAACTCGTCGTGCACGCGCTTGGGCTTCTTGATCAACGGGCTCCAGACTGCCGCCGCGTTGCGGACTGCTCCCTCCCAGCCGCTCGCTTTTATCTGCAATTAGCGGCTGATTCGAATTTTTTCCCATTTTTCGCGTTCATTATTCATCGTTAGTCGCATTGCGCAATCAGCATCGAGCGATTGTATGTAACACGTGAGAAAATCAATTTGATTGATGCGACGGACGTTGAGCGCAGCAATGCTCGGTGCAGGCAATTAAGGTTGCGAAGTGAGATCGAACGAAAGATATATCTTACGCCTCGGAACGGATAGTTGCTGCCCCGGTTGTAGTGCATGCCCTGAGTGGCGGCCCCGTTGTCGGAGATGAAGACGACGATGCTGTTGTCGAGCATCCGGCTGCGCCTGAGCGCCTGCACCACCTCGCCCACGCCCTGGTCGAGCTTGGACATCATCGCCGCGTAGACGCGCCTCTCCGGATCGCCGATGTAGGCGAACTTGGCGACCTCCTCGTCGGGCGCCTGCAGCGGCTCGCGGTCGTTGCCGCTGTGCGGCGCCAGGTGCGCCAGGTACAGGAACATCGGCCGGCCCTCCCGCGGGTGGCGCTCGATCAGGCGCACCGCCTCCTCGGTGAACAGGTCCGTGGAGTACGTGCCCGCGGTGTCGCGCGCGACGCTCATGTTGCGGCGCATGTCGAAGCCGCGGAAGCCCTCCCCGGGCAGCGACGAGTCGACGTCGTGGCTGTAGTAGTCCTGCAGGCCGTTCCAGTAGCCGAAGTGCGAGTCGAAGCCGCGGAAGGTCGGCGTGAACTCGCGCCTGTGGAAGCCCTGGTGCCACTTGCCGACCGCGTGGGTGGCGTAGCCGGCCTGGCCGAGGTACTGCGGCAGGATCTTCTCCCCGAGCGGCAGGCCGCGCGGCTCCGCCTCGAAGATCACCAGGTGCTGCATGCCCGTGTGGATGGGCAGCTTGCCGGTGAGCAGGGCCGAGCGCGAGGGCGTGCACAGCGCGCCGGTGTAGTGGCTGTTGAGGATGACGCCGTTGTAGGCGAGCGCGTCGATGTTGGGCGTGGGGATCTGGTCGCTGCCGTGGAAGCTCACGTCGTTCCAGCCCATGTCGTCGGCGACGATCATTATTATGTGCGGCGGCTTCTGCTCGTCCGCTGCAATTGTTGCCGCCGCTGCGCACAGCAGCCAGCACGCCAGCGGCCAACTACTCATCGCCTCGATTATTCCTGCTGCTGTATGCCAAAAGCCAAAACCACGTCTAAATTATTTTCGCCCAAACTCCTTCTTCTTCTTACTCCCGCTCGATATTTTAATATCCTGGCGCACGACTAGCCAGGCGGCTAATATACTTGACGAGAAACTTTTCGGGCAAAACTTATACCTATACTGACCTCCTCCTCCTCCTCGCGCGGCTGCAGGCTCTCTGTCCTACTGCAAGGCTAATTGAATTTTCGAGAGAGACGTACTCTATTAAGTTCGAGCTCTCTTGCCTAACTTCTTTACATTAAAATATAATTTTCGCCCTTGAGAGCGTTTTGTATTGATGCCCTCGCGGTCATTCAGCCGTGTGATCATATTATTGCTCAATACTACTATATTGTCGGATACGAATTATTTCTAGTTTTTTTTAATTGAACTAAGCGTAATTGGACATAAATAATGACGTCAAAGTGAAAACCTCGCGTTAATTGCTAAATCGTCAAAACTCGTCGTGCGCATTATGCAATCCGCAATTGCTCATTAATAGGATGCTGCGCGTGAAGAAAAGAACGCAAAATTAGGTGTTAGTTTTATGCCGGGAAATTTTCATCTACGTAAATACGAACAGCTAGGCATTGCAATGCTACACTTCTTTTTTGTTGCTGTCTCGCGAGTATAAATGTATATTATACCCGCGCGATGCGATATATATCGCACTTTCACAATCCGCATAACACGTACGCGCCGGCTATTTAATTAATTCGCGTGGCTACCACACAATTTTTTCTTTTTTTTTTATATGCACGTCGTTCAATCAATTTTTCAATTAATAAACCATCCCGAAGCGTGTATTATTGCGCAAAGTATTTGCGCGGCTATATAATTGTTTAATATTCATTTAAGCGTGCGCTCCTTCGGCTCGAGCTAATTGCAATTGCCAGCTATCCATTAACGAAAGGAAGGAGCGAGAAGAAAAAAAAACGGTGATTTTTCTAAAAGCAGAGCCGAGGCACGCCTCGTTCGCGTTCGCCAATAATGTAGTTTGCGCGACTGGCCGAGCCTCTAATTATTACTCGATTAATGACGATTCCGTGCGAGCCGCCGCTGATTCTCTTTTTTTTTTATCTTTATGCCTCTGTCGGGGAGTCAATGTTGCCTCATTTATGCAAAACTAACGTGTGCTTTTTTTATTATCTTTTCGAGGCGGAACTGGCGAGTTCGCTTAAGTGGTCAGTGCGGTTGACCAAACGTTTACCAGCTTTGAGTCATCGCGGATTTGCGGTAAATCAATTACACCCTTTTTAACGCAAACATGAGTTGCGGTCGAGTTTCAAATTGAAAAGATATGTGATACACGGACTTGAAGGCGGAGTTCGAACAATCGATTGTTCAGCTCCGTAATAATTAGTGGCAGTCACCTTGATTTCGATAATGCGGATAATAAAACTTTTTTTATAGCCCGTTTTTTTTTCATCATTATACTATTGGAAAGATATTAGTTTTCAAGAATCTTTGAATGACAAAGATCAAGAGGTAGGAAGTAATCAACCGATCGGACATTTATTGCGGAAGCAACGGTATTATCGAGCGCTCGATTATTACGGAACGTTCTTTGATTTTTACAAAAAAGTCATTGTTCTTTCATTTTGAATGAAAACCGAAGCCACTGATTAAACTTTGGACGTAGTAGGTATTAACCGAGAAAGAGAGAGAGAGAGCTTACAAACTCGCGCGTCCGCAACAAGTTTTAAGAAGCTTTCGCTCGTTTTGATATCATAAGACTTCCACTGTTGTCTCTATCTACTTGGTATGTCGCCGGAGTTTGAAAAGCAACGTTATTATTTGCGACAAACTGTGTATGACAAATCGAGGCGAGCCTTCGCGAAAAGAGAGATAGAGAAAAAAAACGGCGAATTAATGACAGGCATCAACGTGTAATGAATGCGCGTGTATCGGCATTTCAACGAGGATATCTAATCTATAAACGCGAGGCTATTAATTCGTAATCGATCGATCGATCAATTAAGAGTCAATTGAATGTCAAGTAATTGCTGCAAAAAAATGAAGAAGAAGAAGAAAAAAAATTAAAGACTCACCTGAGAGAAGCTTCGGGGGTGGCTAGTCGTCGAGAGACACTTTATCGACTTAGCGGCGTCTGCGAATCGACTGAAGCTGAGACTTTCAGAGGCTTTTATTTCTTTCGGTCTTTTTCTCTTGCTTGCACACACCGGTCTCTCTCTCTCTCTCTCTCTTGTCGTCGCCACCACAGCAGCAAGATCTCCCGCTCGCCCAAGCTGCTCCGCGATAATAGCCGATCAAAAGGATTCGAGCGCGTCTTGGGCAGGTGAAGTGGGTGGTAGAGAGAAAAAGGGAGGGGGGCATCCGCGATTCTTATTCAAACACGCACTATTCTGGATTAACAATCTTTCAGCTTATAAATATTGATGAGCTGCATTATAGCTAGATTTTCCTTTTTTTTCAGTTACGATCCAACGCGAACATTCCGCAATCGCACATATCCGGATGTAATGATATCAACCAGCTCGCGGTGCACGCGCCGATTGGATCATTCCTTCGATGGATTTGATCGTCGACGTGAAAAATGATTTTCTAGTTTTTTTTTTATTTCATTAACAAGGCCTCGCTCTCCACTTGGTTTTATCGTCTTTTTGATATTATTTTTGCAATAAAGTCATGACGATTATTCAAGGTCGGCCACCGTTGTCAGCATTATATCCGTACTCTTAAACGATGTATTTTTTTTATTTTTTTATTTTTTTTGCGGTGAAGGGTATTAATGATGTTGTAGGGAAATTTTTGGTCTTGCTGGCCGGGGTGGAGGATAAACTTGTCGAGTGACTATTTGACGACGATTCAAAGCAACGAATTTCAAAATTTCCAATTCAACAATTTGAACTGTTAAACATCAGATTGGTCGATTTTGTAAAATCAGATGTGGTAATTCAGAAAAGCATATTTTCGAATGTCCATTATTTCTGTATTTAGAAATAAAAAATCATTTTAAACTTGATTCTTTCGTCAAAGATTAATTTTAATTTATCAACTCATTAATACTGGCAGGAATTGTTGTCGAAGGGCCGTTTTATCGAAGGATGCTCCAAAAGAATAAATAATTGGAGTAGTAAGAGTCATTTAAAATTTCGTTATCTTTGACGTATCAGTTATTCTACATAAATACAGAAGTAATGAACTTTTGAAAATATGCTCTTCTAAATTTGCACATAAGCATTATAAAATTGACCATTTTCAGAATGAACAGTTGAAATGATCGAATAGCCTTGTTTGGTGCACATCTTATGAGAATATGGATCTTCAGTGCGAGTTGAAAGAGTGTCGGAGATAAAAAGAAAACTGAAACGCATCGTCGCGTGTATATATGTATGACAGAAAGAGCTGCCACTTATTTATATCTGTGCCAGTTTAAAATTAATTGAGCGTTAATGCAAACGCCAACATTTGTTTCATCAGCCGCGTATTACCGCGGCTTTCTCACCATAATAACGCTTATGCCCGTCGAGTAATATTTCATCTTTCCGATGAGGCATTTCCCATTCGCATGATCGCAATTAGACTATATACCTTTTTCTTCTTTGTAAATTCCTTAACACTTGGATTTTTCTGGAATTAATTGAAAAGTCGACGAAGAAGGCTGAATGGATTTGTTTTCAACGGCAGTACTGCGATGCAGCGTCGTAACTTTCGCTGCAGGAGAAAAAGAAAAAGCGGACCAAGATAAAGTTTGACCGAAGGAAAAGTATGCCTGCAACTTGCAAGTTCTCTTTGAGAAGTGTATCTTCGGTCCCATTTGATTCGCAGAGCGACGAGATGACGGAAGACGGATGTCTAATAAAAAAGAAAAAAAGCTCTAACGAGGTATACGTTGTATTATAATGCAAGTGCGATTCGCGGAATACATTGTAGATTGGTCGGAATAATTGAATGAAAAATTGCGCGAACCTGTGGCGGATCACGGAATGGAAATGAGAGAGCGGCATTACACGCGGCGGCGGCGCGTGACGCATTAGCTCGATGAATATTGATTTTTTTTGCTGATAAAGTCTTTATTTCGAGCGACAGGTTCCAAATTACATATACAAACAATCGCACGGGCGTTTAAATACTATGTAATTTACGTGGTCAATATCTATGCAAAGTATCTTCGGAAGAAAAAAAAAATCTCATTAAAATCGTAATGGTCGATCGAGTCGCCAAGTCAGTCGCGTAACACTGCGCGCGTACTTGACTTTCGGCAGACAAAAAAACAATTGGATGTTGTTGTCCTGCCGAAGAATAATAACGGGAGAACAATAGCAGCCACGCGCGGGTGAGATAGAAAAGCAAACACACAAGTGTTTCGCGGTTGATCGAGTTAATTAGAGCCGCACGCGCGATTGTCAAGGATAAAAAAGCCAGCGAAGCGTGAACCACCACCAGCAGCAGCAGCACACACTTTCTCAGAGGAGCTTTAACTTCCTGATTGCGTTTTAGCACTTTGCAGCGGCGGCGGCTTTTGCGTTTGGCATGATGGATCGAGGACTCTTTACTTCTATCGCAGATGTGCCTCTAAGCGCGCCGCAGATTCAACGCCCTCCTTCTCCCTCGTTTTTCCTTGTTCTCGGTCGCGCGCGCGCGAGAGAGAGAGAGACACTGATAAAAAAAAAGAGAAACACTCTAAAGGTTTTTTTCTTCAGAAGATGCATTATTTATCGAAAACACAGCACGCGTAACGGCGCATGCATAACAGGCACGAACTTTTGAATAATAATTTGGCTCCGAAAAGGAAAAAAAAACACAAATCACTGTTCTTTTTTTCCGTCGACTTTTATTGCTATGTATATATAGGTAGAAAAAAAAATGATGGTCGTTACGGCCTTGAAGGTACTCGAGCGTTGATGCGTTCCTCTTGCAGCGACTCGTCGAGCGGTGTAATCGTCAGCTCGTTCACCTAAAAAAAGAAGAGAGAAGACAATGCGAGATAAGCAGCTGCCGAGGCGGCGTTTAAAAGGATGACCGACTTGCACGTGTGGTGGTGAGCTGAGCGCGAATATTATCGCATCGGCGACGTCTTTGACTTCCAAAACTTTCATCCTCTCGAGTAGATGCTCGGGCACACCCGCCGCCACGACCATGTCGGTTCTCACCGCGCCGGGACTGATGCTCTGCAACATTGCAATCGGTCACACTACAAAAAAAAGTTCTTAAATTTGCTGCACTCTTAAATCAATTGTACTTAAATTAAGAACATTTTTCTTATTTTAAGAAGAAACAATACTTGATTTATGAAACACGTTTCTTATTTTAAGAAAAATGTTCTTAATTTAAGTACAATTGATTTAAGAGTGCAGCAAATTTAAGAACTTTTTTTTTGCAGTGCAGTTGGTCTGCCGAAGGAAAGAAAGCAAAGCAAAGAAGAAGTACGGTGATCTTGATGCCGCTGCGAAGGTTGCCGAGCTCGTTGCGCACGGACTCGGTGAGGCCGGTGACGGCGTACTTGCTGGCGCAGTAGAGGCTTATCGACGCCTTGATCATCGCCGCGTTGTGCCCCGCCATGCTGTTCATGTTGACGATGTGCCCGCGCACGCGGTGCTTGCGCATCAGTCGCGTGCCCTCCCTGATGCAGATCGCCACCGCGAGCACGTTCACGTCGAGTATCTGGCGGAAGTTGTCGCTGTTGCCCTCTGCACAAGAAAAGCCGCGGTGGGGCTGCCGATCACTGCTGATCTCGGACAGGCCAGCGATACGTACCGATGATCTTCTCGTGAATGAGGAAACCGGCGTTGTTGATGAGCACGTGCAGGGGGCCGACCTTGTCCTCCACGTACTCGAAGGCCCGGACGATCTCGTGCTCGTTGCGCAGGTCGCACTGGTAGGGGTGGAAGGAGCCGTGGAGGTGCTTGGCCATGCGCCGGGCGTGCTCCTCGAGGAGCTCCAGGCGGCGCGCTACGCCCACGACCTTCATGCCCGAGCGCACGAGCAGCTCGCTCACGTAGGCCCCGACGCCCGAGGAGGCGCCCGTCACCAGAGCCACGCGTCCGGACCAGCGCTCCATTCTGCGCTGCAACAATGCCAGTGCTCGCTCGCCGCTGCCACGATGCACACCAAATACTTTTATACTGACTACTCACTCTCACTCTCTCTCTCTCTCTCTCTCTCTCGCTGCTCGGCTCTCTCCGGAGACGCCGACCAATGCTGTACTAGCGAGTTTTCAGTTTCTCCCTCCACCTTAATGTTGTAGTTTGTGTGTGCGTCTATGTAACGACCACACTTCCCACACCACATGTATTCGCTCTCTTTTATCGGCGCTGCTATGAATAATTCATGCGCCGCGCACTTTTTCTTGTTTTCTTCGAGCCGAGCGCGAGAAGCTCATCTGCCTGAACTTGTTTGCCGAGCGTTTATTAACAATCAACCGCGGTGCAGCGTGGCTCTCAATTAAATCGACGGCTTTAAATCCCCCCTTCGGCTCTCTCTCTCTCTCTCTCGAGTATACACGAGGTTTAATATCCGGCCTCATGTAGTAGCTCCAGTCGGCGAGGTAAGTGGCCTGTAATTGCTTGTCGACGCGGCAGACTCTCGCTCTCTCCGCGCGATTAATTGAAATATGATGCGGCGGCGCATCGACTGCAATAAGACGTGTAATTGGATTGAGAAAGGCAGCCGCACATAACACACGTCATGAATTCAATTCCGACGGACGGATGTGTATGTGCAGTATCAAGTGTGCGGACGATTAGCTTTGCGAGCCAACAGTTGGATTTTAAGATATGCCGAGCACGTCTGTCGGATCAGAGGATGCTGTACTACACATAGAGAGAGAAATAGAGAGAGTGAGATCGATGTCAGTCTCTCTCTCTCTCGCTCTTTTAGCGCAACTTTTATTTTATTCGAATATCGATCGATTATCGATAATAAGGGAGGAGGAGGAGGAGGAGGAGGGCAGCGGCTCGTGATTCCGGTAGATAGTCATATCACGCGGAATGACAGAGAGAGAGGGAGAGATGACGAAGAGAGGAGCAGACAGATTTGATGCATTGTTACGCTTTTGCCAATATTTAATCAAGCCCGCTGCTGCTGCTGCTGCTGCTGCTGTGTAGCAGCTGCCGCCGCTACTGAATAGGCTGTGCGCGACAAAGCTTTTCGAGAGCTGAGCTAGTCAACTGCGCGCGAGTTCCTCTGTCAAGAGGTATAGAAGCCAGTGCCGCCGCCTCCTTTTGAATATTGCTGACGATGCGGGGCCAGCCCCTCACCGACCATCAAGGCTATACCGCTTCATCCCTCAAACTTCTCGCTCTCCTTCCTATTGCAATTCGACCATTTTATATTTTTTTCAATGGGATTCTGTGCGTGCGACAGCTGCTGCTGCTGCTGCTTCTTGGAATCTGCAATCTTTCAAGTAGAACAAAAAAATACAACGCAGTTATATTCCGCGGAGGAGCGCCGTGGCTGCGCAAGCTCGACTCCTCGCAAGCTCCAAAGCTCTCTCAGTCATCAGTCCGCCGCGAACCGCCAACAAGCAAGCCGCAAACTCTCTCTCTCTGCTGATTTCTTGTTTGCTTTCCTCCTCCATACCCTCCACTTCTCTACCCGGCCTCTCTCTTTTATCCGGTAAGTATATATCTATATTTTTTTATTTGATGTCTTTTGGGGTTTCTTTTCTTACCGCGCGATGCCAAAAGTTCGTTTCGCTGATAATTTTAATACCGCAATGATATATTTTGACGCTCGTCGTGGTTAGTAATAATAATCATAGCATTTTTTCCGGGTAAACTTTCGGTGATTTTGACTGCCGGAAATTATATCAACATTCCGCCTCAACTATATTTGATGATTTGTGTTTCACTTAGCATAAATATTTTCAGTTTGAACCAAAGTGATCGTCTGTTTGATTCGACACCAAATTTTTGCTAACATTTTTCAAACTACTACAAATATCATTAGCGAGACATTGCTAAACTTTCTTAAAGATTCTAGTCAAATCGATCTATACACGCGCTGGTAGTCGCGCGCGCGATGCTGTGCGGGCTGCAGCTCTTACTCTCTTTTTGTCAGAAAAGAAGATTACCTCTGGAATTGATGATTGATTTTGTCTTACGGATTAAGCCCCTCGGATTCGTGTACTTCTATCAGACCTAACCGGAATATTGTCTTTTCCTCTTACTCTCTTTCTTCTGCCTTTTTTTTTTTATCCTTTTGTCAATGTTATCGATCGTACGCGTCTAGCTTTCAATTATGTATTAAAATCTGTCCCGCTTAAAGTGGTAAAGCCCGTAACGAAGATCTTAATGGCCGTTTCTAATTAGCGCAATTAAAAAAGGTGAACTGATTGAGCGAACAAACTGTGACTTCGAATCCGACGTAATGAATTCGACGAAACCGCGCTTGAAAAAAATAAATCGCATTATTTAATTTTTATATCGCTACTGCGCAATCATTTCATTTTTGCTGCATTACTTTCACTATCTGTTTACTTAGTTACACAAACTGCACTTTCGATTAATCCTCCGCGTGAAATAAAATTACATTCCGAGTGTTTTACATAAAAAGAACTCTGTTATCTCCGTGCGCTCCACGAACAACCATCAAATAAAATCCAAGTGGCGAAGGTACGTCTCGAGTAAAAGAAAAGTTCATAATGATAGATATAAAAATCGAAGGGAGAGCAGCCCTTAGTCGCGTGTGTGCGCGGCCCTTTTTGGAGGAAACAAAAGCGGCGCGGAACAGAGAAAGGGAGACGGGCGCGGGTGGTTGGTTGGAGGACTTTAATAGGACGAGTAGAATTGACATGAGGGAGTAGATCCAAAAGTTTGCTTTATAGGTATAGGTGAGAGTGGCAAGTGCAGGGGGGGGGGGGGCGGTTCGATTAGGTCGAGAGGGCAAGTTTGCGGAGAGAAAGGTACAGAACTGCCGCCGCCACCACTGCCGCATCATATCACGTATATGGAGTAGAGAGTTGTGCAGTGTATGTCCATCGCTATGTCAATAAAGTGCATACACGTTATATATCCCAATTCAGACCTCCTTTTCTTTCTCTCCGCTCTTTCATTTAAAAAAAAAACAAAATCCGTTGCATGTATCTCGCGAGAGAAAAGAAAGCTCAGCCTCGGCGTTAATTAAGAAGTGAGCGACAGCGAACGCGAGAACGCGTCTGCACAATGGTACCGCAGGAAGTTTGTTTTCGTTTCGTTGAAGAAGAAAAAAAAAGAAAACATTGAAAGCCGCCTTGCTGAGGTTGGAATTCTGACAAATATAATAATAGCCCGCGACGAAGACTTTTCGAAGGGATAACGAAGCTTCGCGGACAATATCCTTGCTTCAAATTTTCCAGGTCGATTATTTACTCGAGCGCGGCTCTGAATATCGTGTTAGCCACGGGCAAACATACATAATACTGATTATAAAGCCCTTCGTTATAAAAAAAAAATACTACGGCGACCTACATGCGACTGTGCAAATAATGTAAAATCTGATGATTCTGTCATGCGTGCAGTGCGCGCGCGCGCTCGATTGAGTTAAATTCGCTTACCCGTGTCAAATATTTAGCCCGTCTAAGTTGAATTTTCTCGTGCGAGCGGCGCGTACATCAGGAATTACGCTCGAGAGGAGAGAGAGAAAAAGCGTTATTGGCCAAGTTTTGCACGAGTTGTTGGTTCTTTTTTTTTGCTGATCGATCGAGAAACAACGGCGCGAACTCATACACGTACAACTTGAGAAAATCAATTAGCAATTGTTTATGTAGCATACCTTGGAGTTAACGTTTGCTTCGACTTGATTTGTTGGCTTTGACGCGCTTTTTCACCGTCGACGCGGATTTCTTACTACTTTTACTCTTTGTAGTTTTGACTGGGAGTGAATCGTTGACAGTTGCAGGAGCCCGTCGCTGCTGCGAGTGTCGTCGCGGCTCCTTTTTGTCGACTGGTCGTTTGTCCGCGACGGCGAGTGTGTAGCGGCCTGCACGTAGCTTCAACAGACCCTCGCCGACGGCTCGTCTCAGCGCGGCTCTTAGCTGCGAGTATTAAGTGATTGCTTCATACTCGTTATTTTACATATCACGTTTTTTCCCATCTCGCTCGTTGGGACTTTTTTTTTTCTTCATCGATAAAAATCTCGTGCATAATTGGAAATTATACCTGGAGCTTCGAACTTTCTTGGTAAAAGTTGAGAAAAATATCCTGAATTTAAAAAAAAGAATGTAATCGTATTCGGAGAAATGTATTTGAGCATAAAGATTGTCATCGTTTATCTTTCACTCTAATCAGCTTATTTCACGAATTTCTTTAGTTTTTTTCGGAGTTTATCTTTACGCGCGAATAATTTAGTTAAACTCTAATCCCGAATTAATACCTGTAAACTGAGATTTCGCGCGGAAGCCCATCGCGAATCGGCTTTGGCGATTAGCAGCAATTGTTCCAAAATCTGTTTGGGACTATAACCAGCAGCCGCAGCATGACGTCGAGTGGTCTGCAATCGTCTCAACGTCTGCATCAAAGCTTTGCTCCATTTGTCAGACGGTTGCATTGTTTACCTGCAATTATATACGCGACGTTACACCACCATCAGCTCGAAAATCAGACAAATTTCACACACACGCACGCAGACACATACACAGAAGCGCAATTTTCGCTTGGCTACACACACTGCACCGACGCTTTACGGCCGCAATTGCGCGCTTGACGCTCGTCTCGCTTTGCACACACAGACTCTGCACGAGCGACGCAGCAGGATTTAGCTCGTCGGCGGCGCGCCGCTGCGATTCTGATTGACCTTTTCGCACTTGCAAAATAAACAAAAGCAGAGGCACAGGCAACCAGCCAAAAAAATCCCTGCCTCCGCTATCCACGTCATTTAGTTTTCGTTTACGCTCATTGTGGATTATTGATTTCTCTCTGACCAGAAGAAAAAAAAAACTCGCTGCTAACTCGACTTCTCTCACCTCCCCGTTACTACTACTTTTTTTTTCGTAATAAAAACCAGCCTCTCCAATTAGTGCCGCCGCCGCCGCCGATTCAAATATTTGCTGATCGCCCCCTCGCGCGCAATTAAACCCGAATACGAAATGTTTATATATACTTTGGACTTTGCTGTTATTGTGCACGTTCACTTGAATGATTTGGAGTTTTGACGGGGAGCCTAATAACCTACAAATGCTGACAATTAAAGAGGCGATCATCTTTTTTTCCATATCACGCATCACACGCACACAGACGACAGACAGAGCGCAGAGCTATGAACAATTAACAAGCAAAAAACAATGCCAAAGACGAGAATAGTAGTGGTAGCGTTGACGCTACTAATGGCCAATCGGTCGCGAGCTTTCGAGCTGAGGAACAAGGAGCAGAGCAACAATCACGGCAACATAAGCGAGCTGCTGGACAATCTGCTGCGCGGCTACGACAACAGCGTGCGTCCGGATTTCGGCGGTCCGCCGGCGGTCGTGGAGGTCGACATTATGGTCCGCAGTATGGGCCCCATCTCCGAGGTCGACATGGTGAGCTATTTTTGGTGCTTTTCATGCGAACCGATTCGATCGATGATCATCCACGCATTTACAATTGATCATTAGACCTACAGCATGGACTGCTACTTCCGGCAGTCGTGGGTGGACAGGCGTCTGGCCTTCGAGGGTGGCAAGAAGGAGACGCTGGCCCTGTCGATCTCGATGCTGAAACGCATCTGGAAGCCCGACACTTACTTCTACAACGGCAAGCAGAGCTACCTGCACACCATCACCTCGCCCAACAAATTCGTGCGGCTCTATCAGGACGGCCGCGTGCTCTACAGCTCGAGGCTCACCATCAAGGCCGCCTGCCCCATGAACCTCGAGGACTTTCCCATGGACACCCAGCGCTGTCCACTCAAGTTTGGCAGCTGTCAGTCATACTCGATCGAGTTCTCTCTCTCTCTCTCGTACATACTTTCCGCTGCATTCTTTTTTCTTTCATTTCTTTTTCCTTTCGCAGATGGTTACAGCAACAGAGACGTGTTGTATCGTTGGAACAGCGCGAGGCAAGTGGCCATAGCTCACGACATGAAACTCTCGCAGTTCGACCTCGTCGGCAACCCCACAGCCAACTCCACCGACTCGACTTTTGCTCAGAGTGAGTCTATTATTTTATTTATTATATCGCAGCTGCACTTTCTCACCTCTCCATAATACGATCATTCTGCACTCTTCGATCCAACTCTAAAGTAGAGACAAGTATTAGTAGTCGATTACCGCATCCACATTATACACATAGATAAGTATGAGCTTGATAGAGAAAGCTGCAGGCCAGTTTGTAGTGAAAAGAGTGTCATGTAGGAGAGCTGAGATACGCGCGCGCGAACTAATAGCCGGCAACGCCGAAATCCGGCGGCTATCTCTCCAAACCGCAGATTCGCACGTTGCAGAGTACTCCATGCTGCTCGTCTCCTTTCACCTCAAGCGCCACATGGGCAACTTCCTCATTCAAGTTTACGGGCCCTGCGTCCTACTGGTCGTCCTCTCTTGGGTCTCCTTTTGGCTGAATCGCGAGGCAACTGCTGATCGCGTCTCCCTAGGTAACCTGCAATCACAAAAATCAATATTGCACGGCTCAATTGCAACTTCTTTTTTTCTTTTTTCTTTTTTTTTTGTTAAGGTATAACGACCGTCCTCACGATGACTTTTCTGGGGCTGGAGGCACGCACGGATTTACCAAAGGTACCCTACCCAACGGCATTGGACTTTTTCGTGTTTCTATCCTTCGGATTCATCTTCGCGACGATCATTCAGTTCGCGGTGGTGCATTACTTCACGAAATACGGCTCGGGCGAGTGCTACTTCGGCTCGGAGACGGAGCTCGAGTACGAACCAACTGCAGCAACAACAGCAGCAGCAGCAGCAGTCGCCACTTCAGCACGAGCCAGTGATTCCGGCCTCGATGACCCAAACTCCTCGAGGCATCGCCAACAACAGCAGCAGCAGCAGCAGCAGAGAACGAGGCAGGTCCATTGGCGCATGCAACCCAGATATAATTCCGTGTCGAAGATCGACCGCGCCTCCAGGCTTGTTTTTCCATTGTTCTTCCTCACCATCAATCTCTTCTATTGGTTCGCCTACTTGTCGCGTAGCAAACGAATTGATTATTTCTCTTGAACTACTAGCCTCCGGACAGAACACTCTTTCGTGTGATGACAAGCAGGGTATAACCAATATAATTAATGCGGTTCGCGACACGAACACATCCTACTAATTTGCTTTTTATTCAAGCAAATATGCGAACGATTGATAAAAAAAGCTTGATATCGAATAAATCGCTGTAAATAGTTATCATATTATTCCCATCAATCTCATTATTTACCCATCAAATTATGTATTGCAAGATTTTTTTTATTTTGCAAATTATCGTATCGTTAATTTTGTGCGCGAATTTTTTCTTTCCGCAAATACGTGTCACTTACATCTGTAACTATAGTGGCGTCGCTCGTACACGTACGAAGCCCTACATACGTGGCTTTGAAGTTCAATTTTTCAACGCGCAAACAGCAGTGTATATATCATTGCGACAGTAGTATAAGATAGTAGTACAAACACGCTGCGTTCGAACGAGTATCTTTTATCTCTATTTGGGGGATACACAATTATACCTACAAATAATATGCACTCGGCCGAAATGATAAAGTGCGCTGTAAAGTTAAAGCATGAATTAATTAAGATTATTGCGGCTGTGTGTTTGCTGTTTGAATAGCGGAACTTTAGCGCTAATAGGGAAGTGTAATTCATCATCGGCGAACGGAGGAGGAGAGTTGCAGAATCAGTTAGACAGCTGATCGGGCTAATAGTCGCGGGGAGCAGGATTGAATTATCCAGTTCGGAGTTGCAGTGGATATCCGTCATGAGCGTATAGTCGAAGCTGCGCGCATCACTTCCGGCCTGTCATATTGTCCGAATTTTGATGATGGGTCGAGCAGCGTATAACAGAGTAAAGTTTTTGAGCGCTCCGAATATTTGCAACGAGTTTGTACGATGAATCTTGGAAAGCGCGGCGCGCAGTTTGCGAGGAGTGAGGAAGGCCAAGTGAATTTCGAGCGCGAGACGCGATGCGATATAATAGGTATTATACATACCTCTCGTCTTCGTCGTTCACCGCAGATACGACACGTCCAAGTCACAGTCGCTTCACTTGCTCGAATAATCAACTATCGCGGAGCGCTCTTGACCATGCACTCGGCGTGCATTCCATTAACCTTGTTACGCAAACTGCAACTTTGCATCTGCCATTCCGCTCGATTTACTTTTTCAACTCTCATCGGTTTATCATTTTTTTTTTCTGTCTTCTTTATTATTTTTTTACGCCGATTCTCCGGTTGTCGCTGGTGTGGTTTAATTTGATAAATTTAACAACATGAGTTCTATTGCGAAAGCTAGATTTTTTTTTTAATTTTTATTCTCTTCTTTCATGCATGTGTGTACGTACAGTAAAAAAATAATTCAAGTGAACAAAGAACACGGAAATAAAAGTTATCAAAATCACTTACAATATGTCAGCATATTGACTTTTTTTTTAGAAAATGAATTTCACCGATGACACGGTGTCAACAGTCACAGTTAGAACATTCGCACAAGCACTCGTATACTATTGTCGTGTTACAAATATTGTTACGAACGTGAATGTTTTCGTTGATAAATTGATCGTCATAAACGAAAAAAATTCGATGTGCGGATTCAATTGAAAGCTAAATGTACATAAACATCAATAAATTGAGTCTATCTATGAAATTGAATTGGATCAACCAACTCGAAAGTTTTATGTTGCCTTGACTCACGTACAAATAAAAAAATTGACCTATTAGAGGAATCAATTGCCATTGTGCAATTTGTACTTTTGTAAATGAGGATAAAGATCGCCCAATGTATCGATATAATAATCCGGTACCAAATCGTTATCGTCTTTCAACGAGGATTTTTTGCATCTCTCAACGTCGTCCAGAGTAGTCACTCCGGAAAGTACGAGCAAAGTCTTGAATCCACAGCGAGTACCCAGCAGCATGTCGCTTCTGTCTCGATCACCAATCATTATTGTACGTTGTGGGTCGATGTTGCACTGTTGTCTCAAAACATCGGCAATGTACGGTTCGGGTTTGCCCATTATAGTGGCTTTCCTTTCAGTGCATGTCTCTATGCAACTTATGAAGCTGCCGGTACCTGCGACAAATAAAAAAAAGGATTATTTTTTGTTTTGTTTTTAACAATGTCAAAATTAAGAAACCGAAGAGAAAAGCCTACCTGGTACAACCACACTGTCTTTGGCTGGGAATCGATTATCAGTATTCGTACCGATAAAATGCACATCGCGATCGTTCAAATAACTAGCAGCCTTTGTCATTTTGGGATAGCTGAAGTGCTCATCGAATGCTACGATCACAGCACCAACTTCAGGATCTTTTTTGACATCCATAGCCGTCCATGAAGATGTCAGAGGATCTGGCCCCGTTCCGATATGTCGGATCCCAACTTTGTCCAATTCTCCAGTAACGCCTAAATTTTTTTCAATTTTTCATTACTTTATTCAAAAAAAGCTCTGATGATTCATACGCATACAAACCTGTTGACCCAATGACGTAGACCTTCTTACGAAAGTTTAGACTTTTCAAGTAGCTTGCCGCTAAATTAGAAGTGCAAAACAGATGATCTTCGGTCGCTTTGAAATTCAATTCTTTGCATTTCTTTGCAAACTCCTCTCTTGTCTTTGTGCTATTATTGGTGACATAGAAAACTTCTTTTCCAAGCTCTTGGAACAAGTTGATCACTTCGGCAGAGTGCGGCAGTGCTGTATTTTGAACCCACAAAACTCCTGAAATTAAAATTTGATTTTTTAATTGTTACGTATATCAAAGTACATCTAAATTATTCCTTGCGAAAAAATTAATATACTTGCCATCACAGTCAGTAAGCACTGTATCAAAAGAATCGAAGAAAGCCGACAACTCCTTCGGATCGAACGTTTTGAGATTGACAGCTTGCTTGACGGCTGACATTGTAGTGCTGAAAAATTTCTGAAACGTAAAAAGAATTGCAATATTTTGTATAAAATGTGCATTGAAAAGTAATGAAACTTTCTCGTTTGAAAGATTTAAATTAATTTCAAACGGTTATGACGAAATCCAAAAAATAATACCTATTTTCTGGGGTCTAGAATTAAAAAATTATAAAAGTCTTCGCTAGGACTTCCAGGCCTTTTTCGATGTCTTATTTGAGGTATATACTGACGTAAAATGCTCGTTAACACTAGAAAAAGCCAGAGAAGGTACTTTTTTCTGACATATTTTCGATATATTATTAAAAAACTAAAAATTTAATTACTGCGTAGTCAGTTGATAACTTTTTACCAGATAATTATATTTAAACGAAACTGTTTTCTGCGTAAAGGGCTTCTTTTTTGCTACCATTTTTACTGGTCAAAAATGTTTCTAGCGGTTTTAGGAGCTGAGAAATCATCATTAGAAAAAATTACGTTTTTCGCCTATTTTCATTGAAAAAAGTCCATTTCATTATAACGTGAAAATGCCGAAAAAATACTTCCCGCGAACTTTTCTAATTTTCACGAGCATTTTCTGTCAGTATATACTTCAAAAAACAATTCTGGAAGCCCTAGCCGCCTAGCGAAGACAAAATTTTTTCAATCTAGACCCCAGAAAATAGGTTTTTTGTTTTGGATTTTGTCTTATATGTTATACCTATGAGCGGTTAATTAATTTACAAGTTGTAGTACACAGAGTTATCTCAATACGGTTCTTTCCGACAAATTGTCACTTTCGCCGGTATCTAGCATGTATAAGGAAAACTCGAGAAAAACCAGTAAATAAAACAAATTGATCAACTTGAGCAAAGCAATGCAGTTCCAAGGTTTAAAGCGATTTAAGATATGAGCTTTTTTTCTAGTAAACTGCACAGATAGGAATTTAATGAACGCATAAGGTAAACCTTTTGCATCATGCGACAAGGGAATGCGTATCAATAACATAAATAATCATTGATCAAAGAATAAGATTGTATATTGCAATTTTTTTTTACATTAATAAATCGTTGACGATTGTGCAAGTTATCAGAGATATGTCAATATTAATTCTTTTGACAAATAAGGTACGAGAACCTAATAACGCCACTTTAAGAAAAAAATATTTTGGCAGATGAAAATATTGTTTGATACTAAAAAATAACTTTCGGTATCAGCATTTATCATGAAGACGTGCTATTTTCATATGATCCATTATGTGGTAATATCTTAATTATTAATTAACACTGATTTACAAAAATAAACTAGAAATTTACCGCTGTACGTTAATAATTGATCGAAATGATTTTTTTTCGAGATCTCTTACACGTGCGGTTCTCTATTTGAACAAAGAAATGCAAAACTCTATTAAGAAAAATGAAATTGACATTTTTATCCATCGTTTATATAGGCTTTTTGAAAGTGACAGTATTAGGTTCAATCGAATGAAAATAGTAACTGTGGCAGCATTTGGTTTATTTATGCACTAAAAAAATTTCTGATCAGTGCTTTTGAAAGCTTAAAAGAAGACGAATCGAATGGTGTGTCGCAATTTTATGCTTAGGCATATTAGACTAGTTAAAATGACATATATCCGTGTATTTGAAATTTAGAGATTTTTAAAATATGCGCATCCAAAGCATAAAATAGCACGCGTACAGCGAATTTCGGATTCGGAGATGATTTAAATCATTGGAACTTTTATTATTTAACATTATAAATATAATGTCACTGCGCCAGCAAGTGGCGGTATTAGGTAGATGGTGGTATTAGGTACACTTACCTTAGTATTTGGAATAGTTTAGAAATGCGAGATATTTTGTATTTAAAATATTTGCTAATGTTGATATATTAGTCTACGATGATTTTAATATTATTCTAGCGTTTTCGGCCAACAAGCTTCAAAAAGAGCTTCGGAAAGCTATTTCGATAATTATAAATTTGTGGTTTTAAAAATCATGTATCTTAATTTACCACAGGTAAAGTCAAATGATTTTTTATTATAAAGAATTAAAATCTCAAACAGTCAATCTGTTTTACTCATAATATTGTGATTCATTCTGCAGTTTTTTTTTTTATAAAGATATAGGTAAAATAAAAGATGACAAACCAAGTATGTATGTATACACACAATCGATAACTTTAGGTTGAGAAACCTTGCCCTTGTTTGTTCTAGATATTTATGATAGATATCAATGGTAAATATTCAGATCTGCCAAACGTGAAAAAAGCAGTGTCAAAATATGAAGCAATTTTATTATAAATCTTATGGCGAATAAGCGTTTACATGTGACTTAAGCAAATTAACCTAATGATACATTTTCGAACTATGCTGATTAATGATAAATCTCGATAAAGTGTAATTTGACTAAACTTGTAGTTTTTTATTACATATTCAGCAATGATCTAACAATTTGTAACTCAGATACTTATACTAAAATATTAAATTATGACGCTGTCAGCAGTAATATGTTAAGATCAAGAAAGATTACAAGGCTAATAGATGGAAAATGTGGCTGATAATGAAAAATACGTCGATAAAGCTCCTTATGACGCAGTTGCTGAATAGCCGACAGCAAATTTGCGAAAATTTGACGACGGCTTGAACTTGACCGCGCGGGCGTCGAGTATTTCTACGGATATAACGCTTACAATGAACAAATATACTTGAACGATTATCGATATTTTACAAATGCTAAAATCACACCTAGCCTTCAACTATTGAGTAGGAGTGAAGGCACGTGGCTAACCGGCTACTAAACGGCAAGCTGATGTTGTACACAATGTATGTATGTATGTATGTACAATCATACAGCACATCGATCAGCTGATGTGTTGTCAAGAACGCCTGTCTGTCTAACTGTGTATTTAAGGCAAATTCATACTTTGTAATTTTGACGTTGCCATGCAAATTGAAATGCAGTCAAGCTATTAATTATCCTCCTTTAATTTCTTATTGCATATTATTCGAGCCACTTATATTCATAGATTTATTTATAAATTCAACATGCGACGATTGGTTTCAGATTCACATAGGAATAAAATATAGGTTAGTGGCGTTCAGTTTTAACCCTCAAATTATTATTTTACGTTTAAAACGGGTTTGCATATAATATGGAAAATTGTTCTAATAAAACTCACTACAACAATGCCAATTCAATTTTATTATAATTCTTTTTAGTTTTAATTTGCACTGACCTTCATAGACAAATTTTTCAGCAAACTTATGCGGCCCATTATGCTAAAATAACATGAGTAAACAATCAATCACATGCATTAAAAGAAATTACGATTGATAAGTTAATCTAAATTACACCTCATTAATTTTCAATTTACTAACCTAATCTTTAAATAGCACGATATTTATCTAGCTTTCTACTTGTCTCTAACAATTTCTCAACTCCTAATTGCTCAGTTTTCAAAATTGACATTTAATTAAAATTTGCCGGTATAAACATTATGAAATTTATTTTGATAATTCCCTATTTTGGCTGTTGCGTAACGAATATAAGAATAAGCATTCGGAATAAGATGAACAAACGAAATGCAGACACATACTAATTCTAAACGTGTCCCCGTGCATAATTTCGAATCAAGAGCCTATATGGCACTGAATCTGCCTTTGAAAAATTATGTGACATATCATATAGTTTTTGAGAGACGATGTTTGCTTTTGTAATAACATGATTCAATGAACTTGTGCACGCACGTCAATTGTGACATCAGTCAACCTGATGATTTTTGTGAATGAGATAGCTCAATTATTAGTTAATTATATCTATGACTTACGATTTCCTCGCACAAAGCACCAATAAAGCTTGCAGAAAAGCTGCAGGATGCGATTAAATAGCGATGGAAAAACACATGTGAGGTGAGCCACTATATGGAAAGATTCGCGTGGCCTTGAAAATTCCACTATTCAAGCAGAAACGCGTGGCAGTACATAGATTCGCTAGCTAGTGTGAAAATAATATCTAGTTTGAGTCGTCGTATATCAGAGAGAAGATTTCGATGCATTTGGCAGTTTACGCGCACGTTACAACAGTTGCGACTACTTTGAACTAATTGCCACGCTGATAATAAATTATATTTGATATTGGCAGCTGCTCGCACATACGTTACATCTGCCAGTTTAATTTCAATCTCGACTAATACTTTGTTTCGTGGTATAACGGTAAGATAAAAGAACTACACGGCCGCGGAGTGCGTGTGCGCGCGCAACTTTTTTTTTCGAACAGACAGAAGCTATGCCAGCTGCAAGCTCTCGACAAAATAAGTGCTAATTACTAATTACTGGTACCGTTGCTAATTACTTCTTAAAAATTGTTCTTATTAATCATAAAATTGTAATACTTACGTAAAAATAATTTCATAAATCATTTCCATGAAAATATTTACGTTCACATATGATGATGACAGAAAAGCTCTAACATTTTCATCGCAAAAAGTATTTTGCAAGCGATACATTTTAGGCAGAAACGTCCAGAACTGAGCAAATCATTTAATATTTTAAAGAACATTTGTCTTATTAATTCGGATAAAATTTGAACGAAAAATTGAACATAATAACAGTTGCGCAGTTAAATGCAAACGAAACTTAAAATTGTTGAGATTTTAAATAATTTCCATCAATCTCATCGAGTATGCATCAGAGTTCAAAGATATCCGCGAGTCGTTCGGCGTAGAAATCTGGCACAGGACAATCCGGTTGATCGGAACTCTTCATCGCTTGCAACTGCTCGAAACTGGTCAACCCGCTGAGTACCAAAAGCGTCTTGAAACCACATCGTTTGCCCAACATTATGTCCGTCTTAGGGCTGTAATGTAATAATCATATAATAAACCGCGTAGTCGAATCAAGCAAGCATATGAAGAAATCTATGAAAAAAGCAATTTTTTGAAGCCTAGAATTGTAAAAAAAAAAATTTCTTCGCTAGTGTTTTCGGGCCTGTTTTCTCTGTTTACTTAAGGTATATAGTGATGGAAAATGCTCGTGAACAATAGAACAACTTTTTTCGACTTTTTCCCAATATTATTATTTCGTAATTTTTGATAACTTTTTACCAGATAATTATTTTTACACGAAACTTTTTTCTACGTTAAGGTCTTCTTTTTTGCTTCAATTGTGAGTGGTCAAAAATATAGCGGCCTTATAGAAGCCGAGAAATCAGTATTCGAAGAAATGACGTTTCTCACCTATTTTATGTGAAATAATTCGAATTCATCATAATGGAAAAACGCCCAAAAAGCAGTTCCTGTGGACTTTTCTCAAAGAGGAGAGGAACACCCCCGTTTTCGTTCACGTACCGACCAACCTCGCCCTAGTGGCTCAAAACAGATTAACTTTATGTTTTCGAGGGTACTGATTACGAATATGACAATTATTTTTTTCCTAAAATTTGACCGTCACTGTTAAAATCACAATAATTGTTTAACAAATAATTTAAAAAATTGGTTTTTTGAGCTAAACAATGGGGGTTTTTTTTTAAATATGGTTTATTTTAGGAAGAAAATGTCTCTTGTCATTTTTTCGTAAAATGTATATTTCAAAAGTTACATATTTTTGAAGATCGACAAATTGACTAATTATCAATGTTATTAACTTTTGAAATATACATTTTACGAAAAAATGACAAGGGACATTTTTTTCTTAAAATAGGCCATATTTTCTTTAAAAAAAATGTTGAGCTCGAAAAACCCATGTTTTTTTTATTTGTTTAAACATTTGTGATTTTAACAGTGACGTCCAAATTTTAGGAAAAAAATTAATGTCATATTCGTAATCAGCAACCTCGAAAACATAGAGTTAATCTGTTTTGAGCGACTAGGACGTATGGTCGGTTATTCATTTTCTAAGCGACTTTTTGGGCTTTTGGGCTTGTTCCGCTCCTCCGAAAAATATTTGTGCGATTAATTCTAGGCTTCAGAAAACTACTTTTTTTTTTATAGATTTCGTTATATAAGGGTTATTTGATTATTGGGTTATTTGCGGGTTATTTACGGTAAATAAATATAAAATAAAAGTTAAACCAAATAATCCAATAACCAAATAACCCATAGATGACGAAATCTATTAAAAAATGTAGTTTTCTGAAGCCGAGAATGATTCGCACAAATATTTTTCAGCGCAAGGGTTTCGAACCTGTTTCCTCTTCTTAAAAAATTCCGCAGGAACTGCTTTTTCGGCATTTTTCCATTATGATCAATTGGAATTTTTTCATACAAAGTAATTGAGAAAAGTCATTTCTTCATGTACTGATTTTTCGGCTTCTAAGACCGGTAGAAACATTTTTGACCACTCACAATTGAAGCAAAAAAGAAGACCTATAAAAAAGATCCGTGTAAAAATAATTATCTAGCAAAAAGTTATCAAAAATTACGAAATAATTAAATGTTCAGTTTGTTAATAATATTGGGAAAAAGCCGAAAAAAAGTTCTTCTAATATTCACGAGCATTTACCATCACAATATACCTTAAATAAGAAGAGCAAACTGGTCCGCAAGTCCCAGCGATAAAGCGGAAGCTCTATCGAAATAAAATGTTGTTTGCCATTCTATAGAGAAAACTCCTTTTCAAGGATTTCATCATAATATGTGTATACTAACTTGTCGCCAATCATGAGAGTGCGAGACGGATCGCCACCGTATTCTCTCCGGATGATCTCGCTGACGAAAGGCTCTGGTTTACCAACGACCACAGCTGTCCTGCCGGCTGCCAATTCGACAGCCTTGATGAGACAACCATCGCCTGCATGCAAGTCATGCGAGATAATTAAATTTCAAATATATCGATCAGCTCAGGCATGGGCTATTGAAAATACAACCTGGATTGACAGCCTCGCCGGGCCATGGTTTCTCGTGGTCGGGGTTCGTGCCGATGAACAGTACCTCGGGATCCCTGGCGTAAGTCGAAGCTTTAACCAATTTGGGAAAACTCAGATGATGATCCATGCCAACCACGACGGCACCGATCTCGGGATCTCGTTTGAAGTTGCTCACTACCTCCGCGTCGGTGTCACCGTTTAACATCAAGTCGGGCTGACTCATTCAAATCAACGTTATAGATACGAGTCAAAAAATTGGAGGATACGACCGACAGACAATCACTAATTAGTAGTATGTAGTAGTACCTCAGTGCCGCAGTGCTCGATTCCCATAGCTTCCAGTTCTCGGGCCGTGCCGTCGAGCCCGAGCAGGTAAACTTTCTTGTTGAAGTTGCGCTGCTTCAAGTAAGCGGCCACCAGGTAGCTTGCGCTCAAGATCTCATCCTATTATACAAGCGCGCAATTATTGCGCGCGTTAGAGCAATTCAGACACACTACTCAAATTCACTCTCGATTCGATCTTACCTCTGTGGCATCGTACGACAATTGCTTGCATTTCTCAGCTAATTCTCCTCGCGTTGTTCCATTGTGATTCGTTATGTAGACAAATTTCTTGCCGAGCTTCTTCAATTTCGCCACTGCTTCCGGTGAACCTTGAATCGCTTCCATTTCCATCCATAGTACCCCTATCAATAAAACGTTTCCTTTTTTTTCTGCTTTCTTTTTCGATGGTATTCAATTTCTCCTCCTCGCATGTTTGAGCGAGGCTGTTGCAGTTATATTATTAAACGCATCTGTTATATATCCTCCAGATTATTTTAATTTCAAACTTTAACAAAACTTGCTTCAACTATCGAACTTTTCATTGGCATAAAAAAAATGGGGGGTTGACGAAGAAAATAACAAGTTATCGTCATCCCAAACTGTAAACTTTTAACACGTGTCTTATGGGAATGATCGCGTAAGTAGACATTCAAATCGATTTTTTGTTGCAATAAAATTATAGATTGTCACAGAAAACTAGCTACGTGTAGATAATGTAACGGCGAACATTTTAATGTAAAAAAATTCACTGGTTGACGACTGAAATAAAGAGTTATTTGATCTCAAAGACAAGCATAATGCCATGACTCAAGCTCGAATACATTGTGGGTACACTCGACCCACACTAATTCTTGCGGAACGTTTTCAACATAAAGTAATGTTATTGGCTCTAACTCCTCATAAAGTCGCAAAAAGTCGCTGCTCTGATTGGCTGGTTTTGAAAACGTTCCGTTAAAATTAATGTGGGTCGAGTGTACATGCGCCAGTGCCTTGAGCCACCGGCCGTGCAGGGGGGCCGTAAATTTTATCGCTGCCACATCTAATTATTATCTAAAAAATTTTTTTACTTAAGTTTATAGAAGTTAATTTGGGCCCTATACACAAAATTTTAAACACTAAAACCACCAATATATTAGAGTTAATATTGAAACCCCCAACTTTAAAATTTTACTAATATTGCCTATCTGTCATTTATTAGTATTCAAGCTACATCTAGACGAAGCAATGAATATTTAAAACGTCAAAAATCATTCAATCATTCACCGACACAAGTGCTAGCTGATACATTTTTAAGCGCGACATGAGGACTGGGAAAATAGCCCCCGGGTTTTAAAGGGAAATTGTTTGTACATTTGCTAATAACGGCATTAATTTGCCCTAATTGTCCCTGATGATTTCCCTTTTTCGATTGATCATCGGGAAATGTGAGAAAATCGAGATTTCCTTCCGACCTAAGAAATGGCTGTTCGAACCTTATCGAACTTTCAAACTTTAAAAGAGCTGCCGCTTAGGATGTTTTAGAGATTTCAAAATTCAAGAGCCATATTGTCAAGATTTTATTTTATAAACAAACGATAGTGCGAGACATTCATCTGCGCGCATAGCGCGCTCTAAAGTCCTAGTAAAATAAAATCTTGACAATATGGCCTGCACTCTAATTCAGTCTTGATTCTTGAACAGAGTTGAAATCAGTTCGTTCCATGAGCGCATCTGACCAAACCTTTCATCCGTTCCTTTTACATTTGGCTAAAGATGTTATTCGCGATTGGGCAAATCCTATTTGGCAAAATTATTTGCTCGGTTGCGAATAAAATCTTTAGCCAAATGTAAAAGGAACGGATGGCAGGTTCGGTGAACTAACTGACTTGCTGTTTCCGTAAACACTGAACATAGCATTTTGGTGTAGAAATTCCTCGAAACCCAACACTGCTCTTGAATCTTGAAATCTCTAAAAGTCCTAGTTTGCAATAAATATTTTACAAGCAATATTTTTGTTTTTCGTAACCTTGTTTTTTTATAGAGATGAATGCTTTGAAGAAGTAAAGATTGCCGATACAAATCTGAAAATCTCTTTCGTCTGATAGGTAATCAACATAAACTAGTAAACTGTAGAGGTTTGAAAAATACAGTGCAAAATTGGCTGACTAACGAATATTTGGAAATGCATAAACTGAAATTTTAGTGTTGAGTCAGGATCGTAGCTAAAAGTAGACGCAGCTTTCAGAATGTACGCGAACAAATTGGCAGGCCGTAAAATTAGTCAGATTGCAGGTGGTGCGAGTAAACGAAAATTCGGCAACAATTACGATCAAAGCACACAGAGTGAGAAAAGCAATTGTATAGAATTAGTTGGATTTGACAAACCATCGCAATCCGAAAGGACAAGGTCGAAAGAGTCGAGAAATTCCTTGCGCTCGGATTCTGATAAAGACTTGATGTTGCTCATTGCTCTGCGCTTGTTTCAACGATGAGCTGTGCACGGAAACTGCAAACTGAATTTTCGTTTTACTGTATCAGCGCGAGCGCGGTTGTCTGTGCGTGTCACTCTTCGCGGATACGCGTTGAATTACGTGCTGTTTACAATAACTATACCTATAGCCGCTAATTATACGCACGTTCATGTATGTATTTTCCCCTCTCTCTCTCTCTTTCTCCCTCTCTCTTTCGGCTCTACTGGCACGTGGTCATGCACGACAACGTGTGTCGTGCGTGATTTCTTATGCAACTATTAACACTGGCAAACTTTTAGAGTACACTCGGCGGAAATTTACGTGAATAGCTACTCCGATCGGAGTAGCCCACGCACCGAACCGGTGTCCCGCAGACGTATCGTCTATAGTCGGCGTAAACACCAGTGACTCATTAAAAAAGGATTACGCGTGTTCTACTCGTTATCATTTCAATAGTTATTAGTCGTTCGACTGGAAAAAAATTGGTGGTATTCCTCATAGTCTATTTTTCAATGTGTTTGTTAAATCTGAATGCGTACTTTTGTTATCACGGAAAGTCACTTGGGACTATGACGCTCCAGAGTTATAAGAACTACTTTTTACAAAACATTGGACGAAACCTTACATTCTTGAGACGTAAATATTCCATTCTTGTGTTTGTTTACGTCCCATATTATTATGGCGCTCGTCGCTCCTACTTTGGGAACGAATCAGTCTCAAGATCGGAGCCAGCCTTGAAACACTAAAATTTTATTTCACATATGGTTATTCATCAGTATTTATTTATGGAAATTACATCTTTAATTAATTCTTAATATTATTGAAATTCTGTTATTTACTGAATTATTAATCGACCGACATGGAAAAATTATTTCGCTACATTATATCGTTACGAAATTAATTAACAAAATAACTTTTTAATTGTTTATCTTCTAAAAGCTCGGCACGAGCGGCTCCCATGATCAATAGGACTGCCGCGCTCTGTTTTTTGTAGTTTGCCTGTCCCAAATTTCAGACTTTAATTTACAGTCTTAAAAAGATTTGATACTTATTTGTTCGCAAACTAGCTAAATTTTTGGTCCCAAACATGACTTTCCGTATTTTGTCAGAAAAAAAATTGTAACTAAAAAACTACGGAACGCGTTACTTTATTCGATAAAAGTCTGTTATGAATTTTCAAAATACTTTATTTTTTAAACATTACATCATTTTTAAACATCTCAATAATTATGTATATTCAGTTTGAGATCTTAATCTTCAATAGAAAAAAATATTGAAGCTATTTAGTGAAACAGCCTCGGAAATCGATGCCGTGGCGCGACGCCTTTTCTCTTAAATTGCTTCTATATTTTTTTCTATTGAAAATTAAGATCTCAAACTGAGTACACATGTTCTTGAGATATTTAGAAATGATTTAGTGTTGAAAAAATAAAGTATTTCGAAAATTCATAACATTCTTTTATCGAATAAAGTTACGCATTCCGGAGATTTTAGGTTATAATTTTTTCTGGCAAAACAAAAAGATGTATTCAGATTTGACAAACACCATTAAAAAATAGACATTATGAGGAATACATCCAATTTTTTTCAAGTCGATCGACTAATAATTATCGAAATGCTAACGAGTTGAACCCGAGTAGCGCTTTAAAACAATTGTTAATGCGCTCGCATAGGTAGTCCCGAGTATGGTCTACCTTTTTTTTTTAATTAAGTATAGTCTCCGGGAAAAAGAGTACCTACTATACTCGGGTCGAAGCGTATCACGCACGCTGAAAGTTTCTTAGTGAATTCTTACTATTTTCTAAACTATCAAACTTCGCTATCAATTTAACTCTCAGCGCATCAATCATAAATCACAAATATTTTCATTTCAGGTTCATTTTATTTCAAAATATGCACTACCCACGTGCACGCAGTCAACATCATTAAATACGCATATAAATTATTTACAAAGCTTACGCACTAAAATGAAACTTGCAAGCTCAAAATTGATGGAGCTCGCGTCGTGTTACAAATTACAATTATTTACATCGATTTCATATAGTAATAATATTAAATCTCGTAAAAAAACTAAAAATTAAAAGACAAAGAATCATTATCTCGAAACTTAAACGATGGCACTTGCGTTTCTTGGTCATTTCAAAAATATGCAGCGAGCCTCACGCTAAAGAGCGAACGCTATAAGCAGCAATTGATTTGACAATCACATTGTATTTCATATTTTCACAGTCAACCGCGCGCACACGGAAAATCAATCACGCACTTGGATTGTTTATTCACAGAGAAGTATCCTTTTCACCCGAATCTGAAATACCAAAAAAAGTATGTAAGAACGAATATGCAGTGGTTGTAAATGAATAAGAAAGGCGTGTGCAAACTGACCATTTGTTAAGTAGTAATTGCTACCCGCTATCGTTTGACTCGAACTCGGTCTGATCAGAGGTTCGACGTTCTCGTACAGCGAGCCAGACGTACTTTCCAGCTCATTTATCACGTCCGTACTTTCTTTACTACTAGTTGACAGAGAATCTACTCCAGAGCCACATATGGCGTAGCCCTCGCTATTGTATCTTCCTGAAAATTCAAACGAAAAATTGATGTTACAAGAGCAGAAGCCAAAAGCTATAGAAAATATTCAATCTTACCTATTCTACTGAGAGGGGATCTAGTGTCAATGGCACTTGTTGATTTGCAATATCGCAAACCTGCAAATAAAACTGTTCGAGTGGTTGATTAATTATAATGCCTCCACTGAAAGTTAACAGACGCAGTAAGTCATTTTTAGTTACCATTCATTGGAATTTTCGGTGTGGCTTGAGGTGAAGATTGACACAATGGCTGCAAAGAGTCTATTGACGTAGATAAGCTATTTTTCCTAACTGGGAGCGTGAAAAAAGAAAAAAAAAGTAGATTAGTCGATTGAAAGTTTCTAAAATTGAAGCGCAATTAGTTATAAGCAAGCGTATCAACAGTGAAAATAAAGGCTGGGAAGCGGACGGGACAACACGTTTGAAAGCTGTCAGTAGCGTGGATTATTTCTTTTTTGCTAATCATTTACCTCTGATAATGTCGTTAAATAGTTTTTCGCTTGCGATCCGTAAAATTAATAAGAATAGTCAAATTATTCTACTAGTATATATTTATGAGTTAGTTGTTAGAGGGTGCGAGGTAGTTAAAAAGTTGTTTTTCGTAATCATACAATAGTCGTCAGAAATGTTACATACGAGTATCTAGGCTGTCGATAATATCTGGACTAGAATTATACTTGTCTTTCTTTTTCTTAGCTTTGGTATATATTGGATCTATGGGTGGTGGTTTATCTATTGAACAAAATAAAAAAAAACGATTAGATGACACCAATTATTAATAATTCAAATGATGAAAAAAGAATTGAATAGTCTTACATGATTTCAAGAAGTAAGGATTTTTCAAAACTTGTCGAATACAATTGTATATGTAAGCGTATTGACTCTGAAAATCCAATTAAAAATGTAATTACTATCGATTGAATGTACACATGAACATCGATCAGATAAAGAAGCTCACCTCTCTTTGCACCATGTTTAATCGATGCCTCCTCAGTCTATAAACAGTGCCAAAGACATCTAACTTGCGATTGTCTCTGATGCACTGAAGCAATATATCTATTGAAATTAACGTTCCCGTTCTTCCGATTCCAGCGCTACAACAAGTTTATCGCGAATACCAAGATATAAAAATGCAGAAAATAAAAAGTCTAAGAGATAAAATAAACACAATCAAACCTGCAATGAATGACGGACAGTCCCTTAAGGTTCGTCATTTGTTTACGGAACATTTGGCAAAATTGAATCATAGCATCAAAATCATCGGGAACGTCGTGATCTGGCCAGTCTTTGAAATGCAGGTGGGTTATCATGCGCCTTTTATCTTCCTATCAATCAGAAGAGTTTGAACAGTTCAATGAAATTTCACTATGATGAATTAGCGTTGTAAATAGATTTTGAGAATCAGACCTTCTCAAGTAATAAAGTTCGATGTGTGTAGGTGCGATAATCCAGTTCGCTGGTGCACTTGATCGAGAATTTGTCGTAATTAATTGTTTCTCTGATCCCCGGAAAGTACTGGAAACATTTTTCCTGAAGAGCAATACAAAATTTTAATTATAGACTAACGGTACTACGAGCAACAAGAGACAAAGAATAAATTAAATTACCCTCCCTCTCTCCACCAGCTGCGTAAGCATGAGGATCATTTTCACGTCATACTGATCGATCATTCTCCAAAAATCGTGACTCGTGTCCTCCTTCGGGCCTTGACAGGCAATGTATTCCTCATTGGACGAGTAACCCTATAAATAAATGAGGTCAGATTATCAGAATTTGTAAAGAAGAGAAGGAGAGATGATTTATTGATCAACTGATCAATAGAACGCTCACCCGTATGAAAGATGCATTGATGTAATCGGTGTTGGGATCGTTATCGATAATTTCAAGCTTGACCCTGGAAAAGTCATCTGTAACGAAGATAGAAAGACAATGAATTGGGATATCGATTGCGCGCACGTCGCACTTGGCAGATAGTAAAGCAATGACTCACACGGCAGAATGTCGGAGTAGCGATTTTTCTTGCGATTGGCTTGCAGGCAAGCTGCATTGCTGGGCATTTGCAGATCGACGCTGAGTGTCTGCAGCAGTTTGAATTCATTGCTGAGTTTTTCAGGATTCTCGGCGAGCTGTTGGCAATGATTGACGAACTTCCTGCGCGTCAGAGGGTTGGGCACTGGTGATTCGGGAATGTTCCTTTGCGCGATTCTCTGTACCAACCTGCAATTAAACGACGATTCAAGTCTCAGTTAAATTTCCAAGGTAAGCATCCTGAGAAGAAAGATTTAAAAAAATTTGTTTGTTTGTTTTGTTTTCGCGCGCGCAGTCGATAGTGCGTATAACCTTCGAGCGGCGTTCTTAAAAATATCCATCGAGCCAAAAATAGCCGAGCGAGAGCTAGCTAGCTAAAAGCAAAAGGTTGTCGACGAGCTGCCTGACGGCAAGCGACTACTAGAGTCCATGAGAGAGACGCTTACAGCCTGAACGAGCAGCGCTTGACGAGCAGCATGAGAGTGGTGAGAATGCCGACGAACAGAATACCAAAAACCACTCCAAGCACCAGACCCACGTTCAACTCGGCGTCTGCAAACAACAACAAAAAAGTCATTTTCAATTGCTGGCTGCAGCGACCAAGAAAAAATTGAATGAAGAACAATTCACTGACTAGTTTTGATGCTGAAGGCGACAGAGTCGGCGTAGCCATGATCGGTGAAAGCTCGCATCCGCACCTCGTACCAGCTGTCGGGTTTGAGGGGTCCGTTGCAGTAGGAGCGGGTGCCGCTGTTGGACGACACCTCGGGGCAGGTCGCGTCCTCGCCAATCACGAATTTGACGGCCTTCATGTGCCCATAGTCGACCACGTGGGTAGCTGTCAAGTCAAGTATCAACGCGCCAGCATAAGTAAACTATGGAGTTTGGCAAGTGCGCAAAGCAAATAAGATTATACTTACGAAGGGGTTGCCACTTGGGTTCGGTCGCTTGATAAGCAATGTCAAAGTCCTTTTCCATGGCCTCCTTCCAGGACGAGACGTTGGGCCAGCCCTCCTTGGCGATTTCCAGTCTGACGGATGAATTGGGAAACGTTCGACCCGAGACCATCACGGCGTAATACTTGATTTGGCCGTTGTTGTCGGGGAAAAGCGGCAGTAAAATCGCCGCCGATGTGGTGGTTCGTCGCGCCTTGTGCGGATCCAGTCTTATGGATTTGATGTAATCCGGCTCCGGTTGCGGTGGTACTGTGATTTGAATATACGCATCATTGATTTTCTTACCTTTATATAGCGAAAAAAACCTTAAATCTGTAAAAAAAGAAAGTATCTCACTTCCAGCTGGATACTCGAGTTTGCAAATAGCCGGCTCGCCGGGTTCGGCTGAACCGCCGCGTATCGTCGCGACAACTTGAAACTCGTACGTGTAGAGGGGCCGCAGCTCGCCGAAGTTGATGTCGAATCGTTGCTCGTTGCCGTAGTCGTCGGGCACTTGGACTATCCCGGCAAGAGTGTGATTCTCGTAGCTGGGCCCTCGAGTTCCAAGCACCGCTACCTCGAACTGATAGAGAAGTCCCCTCGACAGACACGGCAATGCCCAGCTCAGCAGCGTGTCGAGAGCGCGCGGATCGCTTTGGCGTCGCTTCCAGCGGCACTGCAGATCGCTCGCGGCACTGGGCCCTGCGCATTGGGAGAAAAGCAAAATTGCAGTTGCAAGGGATCATCAGCAACGCGAACGAAGGCAAGGAGGACAATTGCAATGAACGACTCACTGGCCCCGGATATGCTGTCGAACTCGATGTCCACCTCTTGGCTGCGGCCGGCGCCCGTGTAGGCCGATATTCTGGCGTGGTAGTGCGCGCAAGCCTCCTCCCGGTCGAGCACGGCCGTGACGCGGTTGGCGTCGAGGCGCTCGAGCCTGTGAGTGCGGTCGACCGCGCAGCTCTCGGGCACCGGGTAGGAGGGCTGCCAGCTGAAGTCGATCTGGTAGCCGGCGAGCTTGCCGGGCCTGTACCTCGGCGGCAGCCAGCTGAACGACAGCTTGTTCTTCGTCGTCTCGTCCGACAGCCTGCCGATGCTCTGGAACTGCGTGGGCGCCGAGGGGCTGTCCTCGTCCGTCTGCACCGCGACGTCCTGGCTCCAGGGGCTCTCGCCCTTCTCGTTGAGCGCGCGCGCCCGGCACAGGTACTGCGTGTACGGGCTCAGGTTGGCGACCGTGATCGTCAGGTTCCTCGGCCGCCGCTGCCGCCGCTGCTGCTGCTGCTGGCTCGGCAGGTTCATCGTGCTGGTGCCGTTGCACAGCTCGTAGCCCGAGCCGTCGGTGCGCTCGTAGCGGCACTCGCTCGTCACGCTCAGCAAATTGCAGTTGTTCCTCTGGTCGTCGAGCCGCCACGTGAGCGTTGTCGAATTTTTCGACGCCGCCACCGACTCGTTCTGGTCGCCGTGCAGCGTCGGGGCGAGGCTCACTGCAGATAGTCAGAGTCGGACACAGTCGCGTGAATTTCACACGTGGCTTGCACTCGAAAGACAAATGCGAAAAGACGAAAAGACGTACCTTCTGACAATGTCGACGGACATTTGGTTCTGTTGGGAGTGCCGTCGGTGTCGTTGAGGTCGACCGGTGTGACCGTGACGAAGTAAACCGTGCAGGCGTACAAGTTGTCGAAGGTGTAATTCGTGTCGTTGGCTACAGCCGAGTCGGAGGGCCCGGCTTCCGAGTCGATGGCAAGCCGATAATTCTTGACGCATCGAGCCACGTTGTCGGGCATGTTCCAGCTGATTTTCAGCGTGGCCGGCTTCGTGGGGGCGATCTGCAGGTCGCTCACTTGGCCGGGTGCTGCGTAATTATCGCGTGTAAGCTTCGTCGTTGATATCGCGCCCACAAAACTAAGAGAATTACACTTGACTCACCCAAGAATGCGGTTTCAGCGTCGACGTACTTGGTTTCATTTTCAAAGGCTGCGTTGGCCCACAGCACGCCTACCTTGTAAGCGGTGCAAGCGCTGAGATCGCCGAGGGTGTAATTCAGTTGGAGGCTCGTGTAGTTTTGCAGCAGAACGTCGTCGCGATACAAGAATACGGTGAAGACCTCCGTGTCGTTGGGCCCGGAAACGCTCCAAGCGAGCGTCAACGAACTGGCCGTTCGATTGACCACCTTCACGTCCTCGACGATCGTGTCTGTAATAACTTGCGCGCACTCTTTGACATACAAGGCTGTGGCTCGACATAGCTACTTATCGTGTAGAATAGTTACCAGTTTGATTGGCCAAATCGTCGAACAGAGCAGGCGAGTAATCAGCGAGCAGATTGTCTTGTGGATCGAAGACGGCGTCGCTGGCGCTGGTAGCCGTGAGATTATTGTACGGCGAAGTTGTATTTGCAGCGCGAGCGAGGATCGTGGGCGAAGGTGTGGTGGTCGTCTCGTCGATGAGGTTGCCGGCCAATGCATCGCTGCCCGGGTCGCCGTCGCCGAACACGTAGAATATTTGCAGAGCGTGCAGCAACACTTGCAAGCGCTTTCGCGGGATCATGTTGTGCGGGATCGCGTCGATCGGCTACTGTATAACGTATTAAAGCAGATAGATATTGATCATCGTCAATGAACTCGACTTCTGCCCGTTTGATTGTAATCGCCCGTGGTTTATTGCTCGCACTGCCGCTCGCCGAGCTTTGTCGTTGCGTATACCTATAATATATCGATTTCTCGGTAGCGATAATGGAATTGTGTTAACTGGAATATTGCCTGTCTGATAAGTCAAAGCGCGTCCGCGCCGCTTCGAAAATTCCAGCGGGATATATAATGTAATATAATGTAATACGGAGGCGACCAAAAGAAACCTGCAGCCAAACTCTCTCGCGCGCGCATAACTCGCATTACAAAAAGAAGCAGCTAAAAGTAGCGTATGTATAAGCGCGAGAGCGCTGCCGCCTCGTACTCGGCGAGTTTGGAGTGGTGGCTAGAATAGCGGCAGTCATCGCTTCTCGATCCTCCTCCTATAAGCTAGCTGCATTATGTACTATATTAGTAGCACCCAACTACTCTTCTTCTTTTTACAAACACTCGCACTACGCTTCTTCTTCTTCTTTTTTTTTCAATACACCCGCGAGTTTATAGGCAATAGCACGAGACAAGAGCAATAACGTCGATGCATCCAGTAATATAACACAGCACAGCACAGTACACACAGTCGAGAGAGCGCGGGCGGTCGACTTCCTGCTTCGAGGGGCTTTTTGACTCACACGCAGAGCGATAGTAGCTGATAATAGCCGCAGAAAAGAGAAAGAGAGAGAGAGAGAGAGAGAGAGAGCGGTGGGCGATCGGCGACGCCGATTGGGACGACTCGCCATTCTATTCGCCCAATCGATCGCGATTGTCGCACGATATCCGCTGTCAGTATGTGTGTGCGTGTGAGAGCGAGCGAACAATAGCGTAAACAAAACCGCCGCAATCACGCGCTCCGCAACTTATGTATGTACATATATTTACGAGGAGTCGACTTTTTTTCGGAGTATTCTTACCTGCGAAAAGTGATTTCCGATTTTTCCGCTTTTGGGACTCGCTCAACGGAATAGCATAATATATATGTAAATCTGTAATGGCGGGATAGCAGTATAAGCAGCACACCCCCGCAACTACACACACGACACAGACTGCAGCAGCCACAACGATGCTGCGATCAAACGACGCTTCAGTTCTTTCTTTCTTTCTCTCTCTCTTTCCTCTCCCTCTTTTTCTCCTCGAGCTAGCACAGATGGCCCTACGCAGCCTCCAGAGTTGCCTGCTCTTTCTCCTACTTCCCTCTCCTCTCTCTCTTGTGTCCCGCATGAGCCTCAAGGCCCAACCCTGCCGCTCGGATACTTCTTATATACATCCTCCCTCCCCACAGATTGCCAACACGTGCACTCCACACGTGTACCCATATACTTCTCTCTTACATTACAAAGCATCTTCGCTTTCTATTCCTCTCGAATGCGCCTGTTTATCTTTGATGAGAAAACACGTGTCAACTGTTTAAATATCATGTTTTCATTACCAACAACAAAAAGAAAGTTTAACCGGCAGTTTCTCCCACTCTATTTTGTCGAGCGCTCAACGCGATCAAATTAGGCAATACTGCAGTAAACTTAAATCGCACGTTATTTTATGTGCGTGTAATCATGGTAATTGAGTCAAGAAAAAAAAATACAAAGTAACATTTCGTGAAGCTGATGTTTTTCGCTTTATTACAATTTAATAAAAAAAACATCCACCAATCAAAAATATTAACATTTTAATAAAGTCTTTGCGGCGTTCCCATCGATGATTTGATGTGCAGAGATCTGACGTTTTGCCAGTGCTTCTTCAGCAGAGACACCAAGAAATTGATTGACAGATGAACATTCTGAACTAATTCATCGGGGCTCATACCAACGTGTCCTACAGCTACAGACAAGCACAATACCTGGAAAACAAACACAATGTCATTGTTAGAATTTGTTTCTTTTTTAAATCTTTGACAAAACTAAAATAATTGTAAATGAATTACCTTCTTCATCTGGAACTTGATGGTTGCCTTGACTTCGTCAATTTTAGCAATCATGGATTCTTGATGAGAAAGGAGACCAGGGAATTTACCAGCCTTGTTCAGACCAGGACCCAACAAACGTGGAATTTGTTTGATCAAAGACTCACTGGCCAGGAAAGCGTCGTATTTTTTAGCTGTGAAATTGAAAAAATTATTTTTAGCACATCTGGATATTTATGTGACTTCAACATTGAAAAAATGATTGAAAAAATATTGTCTCTTCGTGGATTGAGGTACAGTATGATAAGCACATTGCCCTCACCTAACGAAGAATTTGATCTCCTTCCGTTGACGGCCTTTGTTACATGGGAATTAAGTAACGCAGGTGCTTTTAGGAAGGTAGAATAAAACAGTATAAAAAAAAATCAATGCATACCTAATTTCTTAACAAGCTTCTTGTTTTTGTTCAGTTTCTTCAAAGCTTCAGCATCCATGAAAGGCACATTATTAGCTTTGGCTTCGTCGCAATGTTGCTGATCTCCAAGGATGCATACTTGCATCTTGGGCTTGGGAATATTCTTTAGCCTGCAAAGTTACAACAAAATTTAATGATTTTGTTAAAGTTGAAAAAACATTCACATTTGAATTATTCAAATTTTCTCAGCAGTAGATATTTCAACATATATTTGTCTATTAATACATGCAAATTAATTTTACCATCATAGATAAATAAACTAAATGTGAAAAACTAAGATTTTGTTCAATTCAGTATACATCCAATTACTGGTGTTCCAATTATTTTCTATAATTAAAGAGTACATAATGCAACATTGCCAGGGATAACTTACCAGCAGGATCACATTGCTGTGACCCTGTCATTTTTATAAAAAGTCGGTTAAAAAACCTCCCCAATTTATTTAAGACCCTGGGTGCAGGTCCGCTAAGTAAAACTTAGCTTCCTGGCATACGGAGTTACTCTGTTTGATATGTATCATTTCATAAACAATTAAAAACTATTTTGGCAAACTAAATGCAAGAACCAAAAAGAGTACTCCGAAGCAGGTAAAAACATACTTGACGGTGCCTGAGAAACGCTTGTCCTTCTGGGGATCGTAGTTCTTCAAGCCAATTTGGAGTTCCACAGTTTCTACGAATTTTCTCTTTTTATCTTCAGCACCCTGAATGACGCCATTGACGCATTCGTATAGGGTGTCACGGGAGACCTTGGACCTGAAAAATATTCAAGTTTATTTCAATTTAATGGATATTTTTTTCATATTAACTTTCGAATGGAAATAACCTAATAAAAGCTTTTAATCACATGTAAATAGTTGCGCTAACTAATGCAAACAAACGGTTTCTAATTACTTTTAATAACATTTTAGACTCGTTATTGAAATTAGCTATTGTTGTTAAATTAAGTTGCAAAATTTACACTCAATCTTGTCTCGTGACGGACTTTTGCAAAAGATCAAATCAAATGGGATTCGTAAGATCTGATGAAAATATTATTGGAATGGGAAATAACAAGGAATAATTGAGCATTGAATGTGATAATAATTGAAGTTTTAATTGCGATTGCAATAAAATAAATGGATTTACTCACGTCATTTTTCTGGCAGCACGTCTGCACGGTTCGACAAATTTAACCGGAAAGAACAGCAGCCTACACTTGCTATGCTACACTAGCGCCAGATTCTAGGGACTTGTTCGACTTGTTCTAGGGATCTTACAAGTAATTATTTTATGATTTGCGCTTAATTATTTGTTTTTAAGTAAATTTTACAAATAAGCTTGCTGTGAAAAATTCACAAGTTCCATTTATGAACGTTTTATTTGCAAAATGAAAAAATTGATGCACTCTAGCGTAATAATTAATTTAAAATTTAATTTCAGTAAATAGGATTCGGATATCTGCTGTTGATAATGAAAACAAATGGAGGCGCGCGGTAAAGGAGCACTAGCGCCCTCACACCAAACATTCAACGACGACATTGCAGCAGGCTGCAAGATCAAATCAAGCGACCGCGTCCCTCATGTGCACTGTTTTTGTGCCGGTTTAAACGTGATTTGCTTTTATTCGAATAAACAGACTTGAAAGTCATTTGCGCGAGGCAGAGTTTCCATTGTCTACGAGAGATTCAATCAAAATTTGGCAAAGATGTCGATTGGAGTGCCAATAAAAGTGTTGCACGAAGCCGAGGGACACATCATAACCTGCGAAACCATTACCGGCGAAGTTTACCGCGGTAAACTGATCGAGGCAGAAGACAACATGAACTGTCAAATGCAAAATATCACAGTCACCTACAGAGACGGACGCGTCGCGCAATTGGAAAATGTTTACGTGCGAGGCTCCAAAATCAGATTTCTCATTCTGCCAGACATGTTGAAAAATGCTCCGATGTTTAAGAGGCCCGGTGGGAAAGGCTCTGGGTCAGCTGGCAGAGGCAAGTCAGCTATATTGCGAGCACAAGGTCAGTTGATTATCTACTCTATGCTTTCATCAGTTATTTTTCATTGTCCTTGTCATTTCTTGACTAATTCCTCCATTGTTTTGGTTCTCCAATGTAGCTAGAGGCAGAGGACGAGGACAGAACCAGCGAGGCAGAGGTACTGGTTCAGCTCCTTGGCTCAACCAACAGAATCAAGCTGGTGGAGCCCAACCAGGACGAGGAAAAAGCTAATTTTAGTAAAATTAAGAAAAGACCTGACCAAAAACAACCAACTGGAACTATGTTTAACACCTCAAGTTTAACTATAATATTTTCCTAATTGTAAGTCCGATAACACATCAAATCAGTGCGATATTCTTCTAGATTATTTCTACATCAATAAATAACTTTAATATCTTTATCGAATTATGATTCCTTGTAATTTTTCACCATATTTTCGACAAATTTCATGTTTTAAGTCAATTTGATCAAGCAATATGTGATCTAATGAGATGTAGGATCATTTATTGATTGAAATTTCTCCAAAACATATACTGTAATTAAACTTGAATTCTAAAGTATTTATTTCCAAATAAATAATTGTCTAAAAGCATACTATTCTATTTTATGTCCAAATAAATAAAAATCTATTCGGGTGGTCAAAGCTAATTAGAAAAGTAGCAACAACTAAAACATTGTCTATATTGTATAAGTTATTTAACATTTTGGATTGTTTGGGCTAAAATGTTATAATAATAAAAAGGATCAGATTGCAAATTCCTACCCGAGAACATGCAACGATGCAAGAAGACATGTAATGACACTGGAGCGCATGCGCCGTTGAGCTTTGGCGGCGGGCCGGCGGCGGCCTCGTTCTCGTCGTCAAGTGACGCTTCTTTCTTTGTCTAGTCGATGGTCATTTTTCTGTGAACTGACGCTTGCAGTTGACAACGGCAGCGGTTCGTCGTTGTTTATTAATTAGAATAAGTAGATTTAAAGAAATAACAAAAGTTCAAACGAGTCGACCATTGTGTAAAGTATTTGCCGTGAGGTTGTAGAGTTACTAAACAGGCGATATTTGAGAGCTTGGCAACCATTGGCACTCTTGGCATCGCTTTGCAAGCGCCCATCGTCACAGCCAGTTTTTTTTTTCGCGGCAAGCGCAAATGATCGCAATTATAAGGTATGTATGTACATATCTCACAATTGAACGTAAATTGACAATCCCTCCCATATTGAGCATCCAATGAAAAATCGTCGTAGTAGCTACTTATACATGCACTGCGTGTGCATCAAGCACGAGGTTCTTTTTTTTTTTCTTTTTACGGTTGTTTCGCGTGCTGCATGCAGGTGACGTCCTGTCTAAGAACTGATCGTCAATATCGCCATTCGTGCAGTAGGCATTCGCTAATAGCAGCTAATAGAGCATAGGTGCCGGGAAGAAGGTCGTTCGGTCGACCGTGGAGTGCGCGCCAACGCCGGTTCTCAGCAAGACAAGCTGCTACACGAATTTCCTTGCCAAACGATGCCTGAAATGTAGGCCGTCATTTTCTTGGTTATAACGGGCTTCGCGCGCTATTTGCACAACCTTTCACGACTCTCCCGACACCTGATAGACGTTGCTTTGCTAAAATTTTGGCGTGAGTACTTATTTCGTGCACAACCTCGTCTTTCCAAGCTAATAGCTCTTCCCCCGTCAATTTTCACATTTTCTTCCTAAATCTTCATTTCTTATCGCGGCTGACACTCTTTTCATGCTACTCGCAGTTTATTTCTGCCTTACTAATTTTTTTTTTCGTTTCCACTTGTAACTTGTTAATGTGTGTTTTCACGCTGAAATATTTTCTGGTCTTTGGTATTATTATTTACAAAGTTTTTAACATTTTTTCGTTTTTCAGATGAATACTGTTTCTGTTTTGGTTGTTTGTTCAACTACAACTGCTTCCAAGTCATTCCAGTAACTCAGCAATCATCTGCCTAAATTGAAAATATAAGTAAGTTAAAATGTCATTTTTCAGAGCTTTACATTATTGTAGTTTTATGCAAATGTCAATAACAACTGTATTATGTAGGTAAGGGGATTGGTTTGGATAAATAACTAGGTTCATCATGGCAACAAGACTTAGGTAAATATGCGTTTATCATATATGTAAACGTAAGCTTTTTTTTCATCAACCTGCATTGACTTGTACTTTTTACTTTTGTATGTAATATTGCAAAGTAATTACCCACTTGTCAAACAACTTTACCATGCATGCCTTTCCAGAAGTCTGAAAACAGCTTCAAAAAGACTATTTTATTTCTTATATTGTTCAATTAAGTTAGTATTCATGCATATTGTCTTTAGCTTTTAAATTGATTTCACTCAACCAGTTTTATTTATTAATATTTTTAACTCCACGAACAATCTGTCCTTTGCGATCAGACAAAAAATTGATAAAACTTTTTCTTGTTTGAATCTTGTAGTTTTAACAGTTCCTATTGATTATCTAGCAAATAATTGGTTTATATTGTACAAGTAAAATATAAATCAATCATTTGACACTAAACTTATTACTTCGTCAAGATAGCTAGTTGCAAGACAGACTTCAAGATACTAGAAAATCACAGATACTGGAAAGTAAAGTTGTGCAATTGAAGAGCGAATAGAAAATATGCATGATTAAAGAAAAAAAAAACGAGATGCTCGCGATAAAATAAAGTATCTTGGACATTGATACTTTGTTTCAGAAAAACTAAAAGAGCAAAAGTGGCTGAAATTTACAGTGATGATGATAGTGACTCTGAAAATAGTGGAGTGAGAAAATCATCACGTACAAATAAACAGAAGAATAAATACAACAAGGCTCTAAGGAGTTTATGTGATGCTGCAAGTAGTAGTGATAAGGAAAGTGAAAAATTTTACAAAAATCGAACAGTCCTTTCATCTAAAGTTGGTGCTGCTGAATCAAGACATGAGGTAATAGACATAGATTCATCTGGTGATTCAAATTCAGATTTACATAGTTCTAAGAAGAAGATGTCAAAACAAAATAATAAGAGCACAACAAAAAGAAAAAGGAAAAGTAAATCTTCAGAATCTAGTTCAGAATCAGCTACAGAAAAGATCAAGAGTTCAAAGAAAACCACAAAGTCTTGCAAGACAAGATCAACTGCTTTTAAATGTAGGAATAGAAGCAGCAATGAAATCTCACTAAAAAATAGTGATTCATCAAGTTCATCTAAAGAATTTCAAGAACCAAGATTGAAAAGAAAAAAGGATTTGCAAGATAGTTTTGAAAAGTACGATTTTAACGATTACTCAAATTTAAATACTCCCAGTAGGTCAAATGAAAAAAATCTAACTGTAGAATCAGCGCAAGAGATATCCTTCAAACATTATGTTATTCAGGAAATAAAGAAGTTCCAAAAAGTGAATCGTCAATTGCACGATGATTTAGAATGTTGTAATGATTATCTGTTGAAAAAGAAAATTGGTACCATTGAAGATGCAAAATTTTTTGTACATAAAATTTTGAAACTTAATGAAGATACTTTTATGAAATTCAGGGAAAATAGAAAAGAATTCATAAAGATTTATGAAACCTGGATGAACGACCTCAGCAACAAGCCAAAAGAAATCGAAAAGAAGAAATCTTTCAGCATAGAGTCTGACGAATCAGACAATAGTTTTGAAGCATCTCGTGCCAAAGACGTACCTCTGAATAAACTCAGAAAGAATGATAAGTCTGCTGAAAAAGTTGCTGTGCAAAAGAATACCAATAAATCTAATGTGGATGAAGACGCAGTGAGTGACGCTTCAATTGAGGCAAAGTTAAATACATTAAAAGCACAAATTACAAAAGATTCGGAAGTGGTGCAAGAAGCCAACAAAAGTGACGCGCCACGTGAAAAAGAAAACGTACAATCGTCATCCGAAGAAAATGATAAGCCAACTTTGAAGAAAACAAAAAAGAATAAGCAGAAGCTGGATGAGACGGTGGTTTCTGAGCGAGAAAAATCAATTTTATCAAGAACATCTTCAAAGGAATCGGAAAATGACACCCCGATGCAAGGTTCAGGTTGCGATAGCGATGTGATATTTTCTTCGGAAGAATCGAAAGCAAAAAGGAAAAGCCAAAGTGACAAGAAGAGGACAAAAATCGATGAGAAGAAGAACGCGGAAAAACTAGCAGTCACTCTTTCCGACTCTGAAGATTTGTTCGATACTTCAACAGGTGAAGTAGCGAATACTCCAGGGCGCCGAAAGTCGACGTCAGTAACTCGTCGTACGTCGGTGCATAACGAGCTGCCGGAGGTCGCTGAGGAAGGGCAACAGTTATCTGCACCAACACCAACAGCCGAATTGGATGAGCCGGATACGGTGACGGATAAAGAGGAGCGAGAAGCTCTAATGATGCTGTTGAACAACAACGATTCGGATGGCAACGCCGACTCGGAACCCGACGAAGAAGAAGTGACGAAGGTGCCGGAGACGGCGGAAAACTCGTCGACGAAGAGCTCGAAGGAAAAGGCGGCGGCGGCGGCAGGCCGCGAGAAGAAAAAAATTTTCACCAAGCACACTAAAAAACGCAGTTCCGTTTGTTCTGATAGTTCGTCGTCGGCAGAAGAGGCGGCGAGGCGTTGTCGATCGGCAGCCTTCAGAATGGCCCCACCGCCGCGACCAAAGAAGGACACGTTTGAGGTGCGCAACAACAAATTTTATCTGGCCGACGCGAAGCTTCGTCGAAAATGTCGGGTCAAGCTGGAACGGCTGCCCAAGAGCGAGCTAGCTAAGCACGTCAAGGCCTTGGAATTATCAAGAAAACATGTTGAGCATTTAAAAGTTCAAAGGTACATCGCTCGCGATTACAAAAAGACTATTTTTGGTTTACTACTCTAATCGTTCATTCCTGCGCGCTTCCTACACACTCGCCACTCATTACGCCCACTGATATATATCTACATACATATACCATTTTACTTTTTTTTTCTTCTATTTTTTCAAATCTTACTCTTTCTTTCTTTTTCTTTTTTTTTTGTTTTTGCTATTAATCTCTTGTTAAACTTTTGATTTTTATAGCCGCGGCCCAATTTAAAATGTGATATTGTAACGCATCGACACATTATTTGAAATTATTTGTCTTCATATCATCATCAGTATTGAAAAAAATCCCATGTTTGCTCTAATAAATATACACCAATAAAGTGTTATTAAAGATACTTGAATATCTTTGTTGCTTATTTACTGCACCCTTTTCAGCCTCGCAAACCTAGACAATCTCGAGTCGAAAAAGAAATCCAAGAAAAATTCGAAATCTGATGAATCTTCCGAGTCCGACGCCGACAATGTTAAAGAGACTCCAAAAAAGAAGAATTCGAAGCAGGACGAAAAATTAACCGTCGTTGATTTTTTGGGTAAAAAGAGTCAATCTGATAGCAACGAATCGTCGGATGAACAAGACGGTCGCGAAAACGAAAGCGCTCTTACACCTGCCCATGAGTTTTTCAATCAGAGTTCCAATAACGATATTGAAAAGAAGGCGAAAGAAGCTTTGCTTCGTAGTACCTCTTCCTCTAATGATGGTAAGCTTTACATTTTTTTGAATTAAAATGTTCGTCATCCATCTGTTGTTAAACTCATTAATTACTTCTGAAACTTTTCATTTAATTCTGTGTATTTAGAACTAATTGAAGATGAAATGGATGTCGACGATGATTCCAAGAAACAAAAACCGGATCGTGCTAAAGATAAGAAAGATAAAAGAACTAGTGCTGCAGACGATGATTCGGAAGAAGAAAAGACTGATCAGAAGAAAGACAATAGTACTTGGAGAAAGGATAAGTTGTTAACTTTTAAATTGCAAGGTAGTGAAACAGAGGAAGAGATATTTAGCAAATCTCAAGAGAAGAAAAAAGCAAAGCAGTCTAAAACTGAAAATGATAAAAATTCGGAGGAAGAAAAATCTGATCAGGAGAAAGACAAGAATGGCAGTGAATCAGAGGAAGAGATATTTAGTAAATCTGATAAGAAGAAAAAACCAAAGCAATCTGAGACTGAAAATGATAAAAGGTAAAGTAATGCTTTTTTGTTGGTTAGCCATTTTTTAATTTGCATTAAATCATGAAACTTAACAAAATTGTTTTTGCACTTTGCGATACAGCCAAGAATCATCAAGTCCAATCAAGAAGACCAAAAGCACGAGAATAACGCGGAAGGCCCGACGAATTGTAGATTCAGATTCGGATGTAAAGTCGGTTACCGAAGATGAAAATGAAAATTCTTCCGATGAAGAATCCGATCAGGAAGAAAAGAAGGACGTCAAGAAAAAGAAGCGGCAACGTCGTGCGCAATCTTCAGACTCCGAGTCTTCGTCTAGCGGGAAAAAGTGAGTATCGATACATGGATACGATTGATTTCTTAAAACGCAATCAAAAGTTCACTCATGATATTTGTAATTTTACTTTTAGGGCAAAGGCCAAAAGAAGAAGAATTAAAAAAGTAGCAAGCGACAGCGAAAGCGACGATAAAGACTCACCGGGAAAAGGCAGAAAAAACATCCGTAAAGTTTTGAAAGATAAGTACGTAACGGACGACACAAAGAGAGCCGCACAAGATGAAGAAGAACGTTTGAAGCGTATTGCCGAACGTCAAAGATTGGTACGCTAAAACTATTCAAATTTGCTTAATCACATAATACATCCAAACGTTGTAAAATTAAATCTTTTTATCGACAGTTTAACGAAATGTATGAAATACGACTAGCTGGGGAAGAAAAAGTAGATAAACTAGTGCTGGATATAGATGAAGAATCTAAAGAAGAATTGGTTATCGTGGAAGAAGAACTGGCAAAGCGATTGAAGCCTCATCAAGCTCGAGGTATCAAGTTCATGTGGGACGCCTGCTTTGAGTCGATTGAGCAAATTGAAAAATCCGAGGGCTCTGGGTGTATTATTGCCCACTGCATGGGTCTTGGAAAAACTTTCCAAGTGGTCACTTTGGCCCACACATTGCTCTCTAACGAGAAAACTGGTGTTAAAACAGTCATGGTTGTGTGCCCTTTGAGTACCGTATTGAATTGGGTTAATGAATTCAATATTTGGCTAAAACATGTAAACAATCGTGATGACATAGAAATTCATGAGATGACAAAGTGAGTATTCTTCCTTTCCCTCCCTCTGCGCTATTGATGATTGCATCACATTACATTTGTTGTTTTTTTTTTTTTTTTTTTGCATTTCAGGCTGAAGAAGAACATTGAGAGAAAACATAAGCTGGAAAGTTGGCAGAAATATGGAGGCGTTTTAATCATTGGCTATGAAATGTTTCGTAATTTAACAAGCACAGGCAAAAAGATGCGGAAAAATATGCAAGAATCTATTATGAAATCGCTAGTTGATCCTGGAGCTGATCTCGTCGTTTGTGACGAAGGTCACTTGTTGAAGAATGAAGATTCGGCGCTCAGCAAAGCCATGAGACTTGTTAAAACTATGAGAAGAATTGTGTTGACGGGAACGCCCCTTCAAAATAACCTGAAAGAATGTATGAATTATTTACTCTATTTTTATTGCTTGCCAATTCTACGCTAACGATAAGCTTGACTTTTACTTTCAGATCACTGCATGGTCCAGTTTGTCAAACCCAACTTACTGGGTACAAAGAAAGAGTTTTTAAATCGATTTGTAAATCCTATTACAAATGGCCAGTTTGACGATTCCACGCCGTACGACGTAAAATTGATGAAAAAGAGGGCTCACGTTCTACATAAAATGTTGGAAGGCAGCGTTCAAAGATTCGATTATTCCGTACTCACGCCATTCTTGCCACCCAAACAAGAATCTGTAATATTTGTTCGGCTGACCGATGTGCAAAAAAAATTGTATCAGCATTATCTGGATAACTTTGCAAGGTATTGTAATTGTCATTGATCTAGAAATCGGATGATTGTTCACTAATAAACGATGTATATACTCGTAGACGAATGGGTGGACGCAACGTTACCCTATTTGCTGATTTCCAAGCGCTTCAACGAATATGGACGCATCCGTACGTACTGCGTTTGAATGCTGAGAAAATTGAGAAAGCCAATGAGAAAAAACGACTGGAAGCCAGCGATTCTGAAGGCTCGCTAAAAGATTTTATCGACGATGACAGTACATCGGCTAGCGAGGCCAGCTCAAATTCATCAAATGCAAGTGATAGTGATGTCGAATGTCTGGATTCGGATGGCGAGAAAGTAGGCGCAGTTAAAAAACGCGGTACCAGAGCGAATCCAATAGGTAAGCTGCTTTGAATGTTAATCATTTATTGTTCTTTCTTTACAAATTGCCACGGTCGATGTTTCAGCGGAGGAACCAGCGGAACCGGTTGAAGAAACAGCCGAAGAAACAGCCTGGTGGACAGAGTTTGTTAACGAAGACCAATTCAACGATTTAAGAATGTCAACCAAACTCATGCTTCTTTTTGCCATTTTGAAAGAATCCGAAAGTATTGGCGACAAAGTGTGAGTTGAAATTTGACCTGTCAAAACAGCGAGATCACCAAAGAAAATAATTAAATTAATTTTGATTCATATTTTCAGGCTTGTTTTTTCTCAATCTCTCTATTCACTGACATTAATCGAGCATTTTTTGACTCTCATGGATGACCAAAACCAAACCAAAGACGGTGACGCTGAACTCTTGAATGGACACACCGGTTCTTGGGCTCTTGGTATGGATTATTTTAGACTCGACGGTTCAACTTCTGCCGAAAATCGGAGTATTTGGTCCAAGATATTCAATAACCCTAAGAATACCCGAGCCAGACTTTTCCTGATCTCTACTAGAGCTGGTGGTCTTGGCATAAATCTTATTGGAGCAAACAGGGTTATCATTTTTGATGCTAGCTGGAATCCATCTCATGATGTACAAAGCATATTCAGAATATACAGGTAAAATGGCTGCTGCTTTTCATTTACAATACAAAAATGTAATAATTTCTTATTTCATGACTATATTTTCATCGTTCATTAGGTTTGGACAGAAAAAGCCTTGTTATGTTTATCGTTTTCTTGCTGCTGGAACCATGGAAGAGAAAATCTATAATCGACAAGTAACAAAGTTATCTCTTGCTTGCCGTGTTGTTGATGAGCAACAAATTGAAAGGCACTACAGCAACACAGATCTGGCAGAATTGTATCAGTTTGATACTTGCGAAGATCAATCTGAAACTCTATCTTTGCCCAAAGATCGCTTACTCGCCGAAATCATTAGCAAGTACAAAGATTTAATCGTGAAATGTCACGAGCATGATTCTCTTCTCGAAAATAAGGTATTGATAATAGTTTGAAGTATTGAAATAGTCGAATAATTTTTTGAAGTCGATTGCTTTCATATCACTTTGCATATTTTCATTTACAGGAAGAAGAAGAATTAGATGAAGAAGAACGAAAGCAAGCTTGGGCTGAATATGAAGATGAAAAGAAAGGAATTCGCCAACAGGGATTTAATAATACTATGGGAAATAATTACGCTTTCAATCAAATGTTGATGAATATGAATGTCATGCCGGAGTTCCAAGGTGTGAAGGCGTTACTTCAGAAAGACGTAAGATATATAATGCGTTTCCGTACTGCTTTGGCTCATACACACATAAAGTTGACTAATTTCCATTTTTTTAGTATCCTGATGTACCACCTGAACATCTCGATGTTTTGACACGACAAGCCATGTTCGATATGTATCGGCAAATTGATCAACAGGCGAGTCTTAATTCTCTCAATAATTTCCGAGATCCACTGATGCCGTCGCAGAATGCCGTGACAAATCCAACAATTGTAATTTTTATTAGATTTAATAAAACTTTATGCATTTTTTTACAGTAAGTTTATATTAATGCCGATCTATATATTTTTAGCAGGGAGAAATTTTTCGTCAACAAAATATTATGATGAACCAACCACAACCAAACTATTACGCTGTGAATCAAATGCCAGTTTATTCTGGCAGAGGACGACCACCTAAATTCACATCAGTGAACAACCAAATTGTAACTAATCCCATGTTTATGGGTAATGCACAGGCAACACAGTCAGTTCCTAATGACAATGAAATACAGGTAACTCATTATTTATTGTTATAATAATAGAAATTTTAGGATGATTATTATAAAAATGACTATTTTTACAGGTTCTCGATGAGCTACCAGTATCATCATCATCTAGTAAACAAACAGCTTCCAATGCAAACAATTGAGAAAAGAACGTAATTTTATTCAACTGGTAGTTTCTAAAATTATTTTTACGAAATTAAAAATGATGGCTTTGTATATAGCAGCTAATTATGAGTAGGTAAAATATGATAAGATGCTTTTTTGCATAATAGATATTAGAACTTACTTGATGATAAATAGGTTCTTTTTTCAAATGTTGAGTTGAAAATTGATTTCAAGAGTGCGAAAAACGTATTAATACGTATAATAAGGAAAATTCTTATGTGAATGTGATAGCAATTCAACATTCGATATTCACTTGCACTTGTAAATATAATAGTTTTGTTATTTAAGTTTAATTAGAATATAATTTTGTAAATCCAAAATTCATTCTAGTGAAATTTTATTCGACTACAACACGTAAGACTAAATGTATTTTTGGTAAGTTATTAGTAGTTTTTATAAAGCTATTAATTTATTGTCATTTATTTTTAAAGTAAACTAATTTTGTGGCTATTCATAATAAGATAATAGAAAAAATAGTAAATTACTACTTGTTTATTTTTATAACCCATTACAATCCTGAAAAAATTCAGTCCAAATATAACATTATTATGAAGTTCAATATTTTCATAAAAAATTAAAAGCAATCACGAATAAATTAATGGAGAACGAAAAATAAATAAAATAAATTTTTCTTGGCGCGGAAATTGAACTTTTTCAATTTTTCGGTGCTGACATCTTTGTTATCACTTGTTATTAAAAATATAACCTCACATTTTAACGAAAATCTAAATCATGTGCACGCGCAATATTGGCCATGACGTGATCACGGCTGATCACGGAATTTAAAGATAAGTATTTACTTATTTTAAACGGAAAATAAATGTAGACACTTGGCAGCAGTAATGTACATTTCTTTAATCACAATATGATTAATGATCTATCGATCTTTATAAACGAAAAAAACAAAATTTCGTACTTTAAATGTATAAATGATATAGCTACAGAGCTTACTGAAATTACTTCTAAAATAAATAGTAACGTAAACTCTGTATTTGAGTGTGCCAAGAATAACGTAAAGATTGTCAATGATGCTAAAAAAACTACTGAACAAATTTTGGGCATCCTTGAAAGCACGCAAGAAAATTTCAGTTTAGCTAGACTTAATTTTATGAACTCATATCATTTGTGGTTGAGTAATGTTTTATCTGATAATCAAGCCAAGTCTGATAGTATAGCAACAAATGTAACTTGTAACTTGGATACAAATCAAAATGAGACTATTATTGACCTTGAAGATCCAAATGTATCAGAAGTACAGATTATTGAAGATCCTGACATTCAAATTGTAAATGAAATTAGATACCTAAATCATCGTAAATCTTCTCACAGTTATGATAGTGTTCAAAAAGACAAACAACCCGATGCAAGCAAGAAACAAAGTAGTGATTTTGATATTTGTAATGTTTTTGTACAAGATAACCATGATATATCATCGTGTTTAATGGATGACAGTTTTGAGTCTATAGCCGATAATATAGAGCAATTTGATACAAGAGAAGTATACCGCCATTCACCAAAATTAGATTCAAGTAGAAATGACGAAACTCAAGAAAATCTGAATATTGTCTGCAACCAAAAAAATAATTTGAACAAGACTGAATTATCCAGTGTCAATCAAGATTATGTTATTTCAAAAGGAGATCAAATCGAAGAAATTACTGATGTTCCTTCAAAAAATTTCGGAACATATCATTCCAAATCCAATGATAATGAAGATTACATAATTTTGATAAAAGAAGAAATTGAACAAATTACTGATATCCCTTTAACGAGTTTGAGACTAAAACCTACTGCTTATTCAGATGAAAAATTACAATTAAGATGCTTTGTTCAACTGGATGGTTTAAATGATACAAATTTAAAAACATTCAGAAGCCATGAAAGAAGATCACAACGTACTTTGGGGGATGATGCATTTCTTAGGTACTATTTCTCAAATCCTGTACTCTTGATTAATCTTTTTCAAATATTAAAAATCTTATTTAATTATACATATGATTAAAATCAGATAATAATTTGCAATTATTATGCTTTTTTTGTAGATTAATAGATTTAAGTGGTCTAGAAAAAAGAACAAATAAAAGATGTCATTCATCTTCTGATGATTCCTGCAGCAGTACAAGTGGTAGAAGCAGTTATTCAGTGACAAAAAGAAAAGTTAAAAGGCAAAAAATTTGTTCAGATGAGAGTGATGTAACCAGTTTTTATGAATCAACTGACAGTGATGCTGATGACTATTTAAAAAATAAAAATGAAAAATTTGATCAACAAATCTTTGAAAAATTAGATGAAAATGAAAAAAATGCAAAGTTATTGTTGCTAGATGGTAAATAACCCTTTTTAAAATGTATTTGGCATTTTATTTTACAGTAATATGTGATTTTTAGGTAGTGATACATCAGATGACTCTGATGTACCAACAGATAACGAAGAGGATCAATGTGACAATTCAGAAAAGAAAAGAAATTCTACAAAGACAAAATCATTGGACTCTAAGAATTCTGATAAAAAGAAATCTAGTAGATCAGCATGGCAGGATGATGACTTGTTAAAATTCAAATTACCCAATGATAAAAATCATGAAAAAAGGAGTCTCAAAGATGTCAAGTAAGGAAATATCATTAGTTATAATATTTTCTGGCTCATTGAGTAAATTAATTCTTTTTTTCCCTAAACATTAGCGATTTTGAGTCTGCAAGTGGTAATGATATAGAAATTACAGAACCTGAAAGTATTGAAAGTCTTCCATCAACAAATTCTGAAGAAAATGATCCTAAAGATGAAGATAATGAAGACATGAACAAGTAAGTTGTTTATTTTTTCATCAACTTGGTTCTTCATTTTCGATGAAAATTTAATTATGTATATTTTAGCGATCTTCAAACTAGTATTAGCATCGCAACACCGCATAGTAAGATAGCCGGTCGTCGGAATATTCGGAAAGTGCTGGATGATCAAGACATTACCGAAATTACGAGATTGGCAGTTAAGGATGAAGAGAATCGTCTTCAAAGATTGGCAGAGCGTAAAAAGCCGGTACGTTTTTCTAATAATTCTTTATAAGGATTATGAGACAATTAATATTTAAACGATATAAAAACATGCATTGTGTAAAATTTTTAGCTAAACTCTTTAGCTAAAGAGCTACTGGGACCTGACAAAAGTTTCAATGAAGACAGCTTGACTCTGGATTTTGATTTTGAAACAAAAAAGATACTTGTAGAAGTTGACAGACGCTTAGTTAGACTTTTGAAAGCCCATCAAAAGGAAGGAGTGAGATTCATGTGGGATTGTTGTTTTGAATCTGTGGCAGAAGTAAAAAGACAAAGAGGTTCGGGATGTATACTTGCACACTGCATGGGTCTTGGAAAAACTTTGCAGGTAATAACACTGGCGCACACCTTGCTAAGTAACGAAGCCATTGGAATTAAATCGATCATGATTGTGTGCCCAATGAACACAATCCTCAACTGGGTAGATGAATTCGACACATGGTTGGGGCGTGAATCAAACATAAATATCTTCGAATTGACACAGTAAGTTCGATAGATTCTTCATTCAAAGCAGTAGGCGCTAATTTTATTAATTTATTACTTATTTTTCCAGATCAAAACAAATATCAACTCGCATAAGCAAACTTGAAGATTGGCAAAAGAACGGTGGCGTTTTGATAATTAGTTACGACATGCTCGGCTCTTGGACATCTAGTAAGAAATTCACTCCCATGCAATTGAAGAAATTGAACAGTTTGTTAATAAACCCTGGAGCTGATGTAGTTGTCTGCGATGAGGGCCATTTATTGAAAAATGAAAAATCTAAGCGTGCCGCTAGAATGCAATCAGTTTATACAAAAAGGAGAATCATATTAACTGGAACACCACTTCAAAACAATCTAAATGAATGTAAGGTTTTTTTTTACATTTTTTGTATCAAAGTGAAAAATGTATGGTACATTTTAATTTTCGTGCTCAGATCATTGTATGTTGGAGTTCGTTAAACCCCATCTTTTGGGCTCAAAAGCAGAATTTTTAAATAGATTTGGAAATCCAATTAACAATGGTCAATTTGGTAATTCAACGCCACATGATGTGAAATTAATGAAGCACAGAGCACACGTGTTGCACGGGCTGCTACAAGGTTGCGTGCAGCGTTGCAATTACGCAGTTTTAAAGCCCTTGCTACCGCAAAAACAGGAATACGTCATTACAGTTCGGTTGAGCGTCTTGCAAAGGGAGATGTATCAGCACTTTATCAGTCATGTTGCCCAGTAAGTATGCCATACGTTATTGCAGTGTTTGTAAAGGCAACTCCAAAATTAAATAATTTTCCATATTGCAGAATTTCGACAAAACAAAGCTGCTTGTTCAAGAATTACCAGGTAATCAAACGTCTAGTCGCGCATCCAAAAACAATGCAATTGAAAATGCAGCGTCGAAAACAGCCAAACGTGAAAGGCGCTCGTGTGCCTGATCAAGCAGCAGATAGCAATGAAACAGATGGTACGTTAATTGTTTAAGCTTGTAAGCTTACGTTGTAGTTATTTTTTCGTTTTATGTAATTATAGATTGGTGGTGTGATTGGGTCGAGGAAGAAGATTTAGAAGACAAGAGCATCTCGTTCAAATTGGTCCTTCTGTTTGGCTTGTTGGAAAGTTGTGCAAAGAAGCTAGACAAAGTGTGAGTATTCGATAATTTGTTTAACCAATTGATCTAACCAATGGATTAATTTTTTTTATTTCTAGACTCATATTTTCGCAATGCCTGTTGACGCTCGACCTGATAGAGCATTTTCTGAAAGAACCCAACGGACAATGGGAACGAGGATTTGATTATTTTCGATTGGATGGAGCTGTTGATTCGAACGAGAGGAGTAAGATGTGCAAAGAGTTCAATGATCCGACTAATGACCGTGCAAGACTCTTCTTAATATCTACAAGAGCCGGGGGCCTTGGCATCAACTTGACTGGAGCTAATCGTGTTGTTGTATTTGACCCGAGCTGGAATCCCTCCAACGATTTGCAAAGTATATTCCGAGTGTTCAGGTAAGTTTATCATTGCAATCTCGCGACGCTGAGCGCGAAATTAATAGATAACGTTGTTGGTTGAAGGTTTGGGCAGAAAAAGCCGTGCTACGTCTACCGTTTCCTCACTGCCGGCACAATGGAAGAAAAAATTTACATACGACAAGTAACGAAGCTTTCCCTGTCTTTGCGTGTCCTCGACGAGCAGCAAGTCGAACGTCACTACAGAGACTCCGACTTGAGAGATTTGTACCAGCTCGAGACACTCTCGGAGAAGGCACCAGGGCTAGATCAGCCAAAGGACGATCTTCTTGCAGAAGTGTTTGCCAAGTACGGCGAGTGCGTTTACAAATGCATCGAGCACGATTCTCTTCTCGAGAACCAGGCAAGTTTTGAATCGAAACTGAATTGTTTTGATCGAGCATTTAACAAACGTGTATTCTACGGTAACAGGAGGAAGAGGAGCTCGACGAAGAGGAGAGGAAGCAAGCCTGGCTCGATTACCATCAAGAAAATCTTGCTCATGAACCAAGCAACGATGCAACGACGACCAAGCCAAAAACTAACAAACGCAAAATGCTCTCCGAGTCAAGCGTGGACTCGAACATGGTGTCCGATACCACAGCGGCTCCGATTGTAGAGATCACCGATCTTTCGGATTAGCTACCGTGATAATCGACTGTGATCTCGAGTGTTCATTTTTTTTATTTATTCTTTGTATCATCGTTTATTATGAGCTGTTTACACGACGCGCGCATTTTAATGCGACTCTAGTTTAATGGTCAGCGGAAGCTGTTTAACAATGCATTTTTTAATTGCCGTTTCTCAAGTTGATAATCAGCGGAAGCAGCGACGTTGTAAATTTCACGAGCGTCGAGATTGTGATCGTAAAGCTCTTCCGCGACAATGTTCGTCCAGTCGGGTCTGTTGGTTCGCCATGTAAAGGGCAGCCAGACAGTGTACCTGTAGTTGATTGTACGTATCGAGTAGCCCATGATTCTTATGTGACGCAAGCGAGGTTGATCTCCGTGGGGCTCGCAGACTGGTTCGATTGCCAAACGCGGATAAAGACTGATGGCAGTTGCCTTCCAGCTGGAAGCAGACTGCAATCCGTCGAGCTCAGCAGTCGAACGAAGCAACGGAATCAGGGAGGATCCTTGGCTGCAGAGGTCTGGAGGTTGTTGCCGTGGGCAGGTTGGAATGGGAAATCCCGCCAGGTCGGCCAGAGTCGGGAAGACGTCGAGCAACTCGACCGGCTGGTGTATCCTCGCCGAAGCCAGTCGCGGCACGGACATCAGCAGAGGCACGCGCAGTGCCACCTCGAAGTTACTGTATTTTGCCCACGCGGAGTGCTCGCCGAGCGACCAGCCTGTCAAACGATTATTCAACCACAAGATTTGTTCTCCTACTGCAATCAATGAAAGCGCCTGAACGGGAGAAACTTGCCGTGATCCGAGGTCAAAACGACGATGGTATTGTCGCGAAGCGCCATAAGCTCGAGCTCGTGCAAAAGCTCACCGACGAGGTCGTCGATGTACGTCACTGCCGCGTAGTACGACTGTATGATCTTCCTCGCGTACCTACCTAAATCGCAGTATTTTTTGTTGTATTTTATAAAATTTTATGTGTGGCGAAGGTATAAGTATTTTAATACAAATAAAAAGTAGATGATAAGAGAGAAACAGACTTGGTATCTTCTGCCAAGGGCAGCTCAGTGCCAACTTGCTCACGTCGTCCCGTCGGCGCAAGTCCATCCAGGGATTGTAAGCCAGGTGAGTGAGATTGCTCGGCCAATTGTAATCAGTCGGTAAGCGGTATTTTCGACGCGGATGGTACTCTACAATCAAAGTAAAGCTTTAGAACGAGTGCAGATGATTGGTCGTGCGGCGTTGGAAATTAACTCAAATATCGCTTGGGGTACTTGAGAGGTATGTGAGGCTTGTGGAAGCCAACCGCGAGGAAAAAAGGCTTCTCTCCTCGCTCCGTTTTCCTCAGGAATGCCTTGGCCGCCTGCAGAGTTTCCACGTCCGGGAGGGTGGCATTGGGCATCAACTTGAGGCGCACCGGACACACCTGTAAAACCGAATGCAGCTCGAGAGCAAGATAAAGAAAACAGGTTTGTATGAATTGCTGCTACCAGGTTACTGGCGAGTTGCTCGGAAGCGCTCGGGCAGACAGGTGCGTCTTTGTAGATTTGCGTATGCGGATGGAAGGCTGGCTCGGTCCACGAGTACGGGCTGTCGTCGTTGTCGTTGCAACTTGCGCCTGTAAATGACATCGACGCGTCTTCAAGTGAACTTGCAATAATTGCAATAAGTGCAATAATTGTAGTTACCTGGATGGAAAACCTTGCCGAACGAGGCTGTTCTGTAGCCGTGGTTCTTGAAGTGCTGAGGCATCGTGCTAAAGTTGCCCACGGTATCCCTCCAATAGCTGTATATGTCGTAGAGTCGCAAGCTGGACGGACTTCTACTCGTCAGCAGGGAAGTTCGACTTGGAGCGCAAAGCGCTTGCTAAATTTTATAAGTTCGTTCGATGCTTTATTTCAGTGCTGGGGCAGTCACGTCGTTACCAAATTTTCAGGAACTATAACGGCGTTACCAAATTTTTCGAAAATAGTTACTTATTGTAACGTCGTTACATTCTAAAAGCACTGTAATAACGTTACAAAGTACGCTCGTTATTACCGAAAAAAGTTGTAACAAAGATACGAGTAACGACGTTACTTTCTAAAAAATTATGTCGAGTAATTGTAATTTAATAACCCAACGTGCTTTCTGAGGACATTTCGGATACTAATTATTTGTTGTTTATCTTATTTCGTTTTAAAATTAAAATGATTTTCGTTATTGTTCTCTCTAAAAATTTGATCATTAAATTTATACTTTCTTTGAATTTTTGTAAAGAAAAACAATATTCTTCTTAGTTTTTGGGGTTGATCTGTTCCCGTAACGGGCAAATTTGAATCATGCATGGAATCAATTGTCGCACCTGAGCATAAGCTCGCTCGAAAAGCACACTTCGTTGTGCCAGTCGATCGAGATGTGGTGTGTAAGCTCTGGAATCGCCGTAACAACCAAGGGCCGGTCTCAGGTCGTCGATTATCACAAACAAAAAGTTCATCGTGCCTGATTTTCCATCAACCGGGCTCTTCAATTCTGCTGAAACGATTGCCCAACACACATGCAATGTCAATATCGTTATTCTCAGCATATTTCAACGGATGAAACTTTATTTGCAAGATTTTTCTCGCTCGCTCGCTGCACGCGCACCAAACTATAAATATTAGACAGTTTGTTTATCTTAAAAAAAGAAACTCGTGTTTATTTTATTTTTAGAATGTCGAATTCCCGATCGAAAACGGAAGATGTTATATTAGTAGCAGCGTCGGTGACTGTCGGTGACGCCTGTGAATTCGTCAGCTGCAATAAAAGTAAATAGAGAGAGAGAGAGAGAGAGAGAGAGAGAGAGAGAGAAATGGAAGGGGGACCGTAGACGCCTAGACGGTTGATAATCAGCTGATTGCCCTTGCAGTTGGTTGCCAGACGTATCCAAACAAACATACACAGCGTCAAAGATAGCGCGCTGCAGTCCAGAATTTTTATTTCACCAGTGGCCTATATTGTTTTGTTTTCCTCGCAGCAGCTACAGTGATTGTGCAGAGTGCTAACAATGAGCGTGCATAATAACAAAATCTACACCCAAGCACAGTGGCGAAACGCGCAGACGCAATATTAATACACATTACACATACTTGCTTTTGCGCTCGCGCAGTGCCAGAGAGAATCAGAACAGAAAGGCAAGCGAAGAAGAAAAACAGAGGAAAAGCTAGCTCGAAGGTGCAGTGGAGGGGGAGCGACAGAACCGAAAAGAACTGCCGAGTAGGTAGCGCTGGCCGAGAGGGGAGTCGTTCGTGAGAGAGAGAGAGAAAGAGAACGAGTACTGCGAAGTGCGAGCTGCAGAGCCAGGCACATATGCGGCAAAGTTGGGCAAAGTGTTATTGGCCAGTGTCACGAAAATCCGCATCCATCGGAGTGCGAGCTGCTGCTGGTCCGTGCAGTACAGGATAGTGCGCTGTTGGGTCAGACGCTAACGCACGCGAGTAACCGACCGAAACCGACAAGTCGTCAGCTGCAAAAGTTGCGAAGAGGGAACCGACTAGCATGAAAAAGACGCAATAAACTAGCTTGCACTCAGCAGCAGCAGCAGCCAGCGGATCGACTAGCCGAAGGTCAAACACAAGCAACCAACTCGAGTGAGTACCTACTCCGAAACGCAATATTCGATTCGACAGGCGCATAGTGACAGACGTTTTCTTTGTTGCCACTTGAACTCTTCTCTCCTTCTATCTCTGTCTCGCTCTTTTTTCCTTCTAATATGTACAGACAAGTACTCGCGCAATACATTTCTCTCTCGGTCGAGTCTTATCTCATGCTAATTTCATTCTATAGGCAAATTCTTAGACGGGATGCTGGTGGAAAAACAGTAACAGCGCAGTAGCCCGCCCGATGAGCGAGAAAGAGATAGAGTGAGGGGGAGAGAGAGGGAAAGAGCAAGCAAGCGCGCGAGAGAGACAGCGAAAGAAAGAAAGAATTCGTGCAAGGGCAGCGGTGGTGGGGGTAAACAGCTGTATTTCGTTGTCGTTGTCCCGATAGACGAAGCTTTGCTGCGTGTTAATATGTGCTATGGTAATAAAGAGAAGCCAGTAATCTCGCGATGCGCGGCGATTTTGTCTGCATAGTTTAAGTGCGGCATTGTTTGTGGGTCAAGACAGCAGCTGATGCGAGTGTAATTATTTTTAGCAGGCAGTAAAAGGTGTGTGAGAGCGAGCGGAGAGCTGCTGCTTTTTGTTGACCGTTGTTCATGAGAAGCTCCGTGTCTGTCGGTAGGCAATGTCGGCGGACTCCGGGAGGCGCGGCCTCGGGGCCCAGCACAATAGGCCTGCCCAGATCGTCTCCCCGCAGCCGGTCAGCGACAAATCCATCATCGACAGCGTCGCTGGCATCATCAATGACATTGTGCCCCAGGTGAGAGAACACTTCAGTGACTGATATCAGCTTTTTTCCTCCAAGCTATCTGCTTCTTTTTCAATATATTTCTATGAAAAACTTGAGATTTTTTCTCCGAAGTTTTCATATTTAATTTCGTCTGTAACAATTCTTTGCTATTGTTACCCTGTTAGAAAGCTTCACGGTAAATTCGGTAAATTTACGGATTTTTCACGGAGTTGAGAGGTTAAAAGCCACATGCTTTAAATAATTAAATTATATGCACTTAATTTGCAAAAAACATTTTGAGATTTTCCCTACTCATAATAGTTACGGTTATGTACCATATCGTATATTAATAATAACTTATAAAATTTTATAAAATATAGACGATTTTACTGACACTATTGACTCTCCTTTTTCGTCAAAAATTCCAATATATTATTAACAAAAATCAAATTATTTGACAACTTATCGGTCTCAAAATTGGTTAACCTGTTAGCAAAAGACTTTTACTTATGATTTAATAAATTACCAGTCAACTTTAAATGTTTTTTTATTAAAATAACGCCGAACGTCGAAAAAGTCGAAAAAGTCGGAAAAGATTTATTCACGGTATTTTCCAGGCGATGTTTTAGCGCTAGTGAATATTGATGCAATGAGCGTTTGATTGGCCTTGCAGGCGTACGCGAGCAGCGGGCCGAACTCGGACAACCGGGAGACGATAGCCTGGGCGAAGTTCGAGTGGGCGGACATCAACGACCCAGCCTTCTTTGCCGAGTCGTGCAACGAGGGTTCGAGCATCCCTCCGCTGCTGCTGGTGCTGGGCTACGCCAGCGGGGCACAGCTGTGGCTGGTGTCGGCCTCGGGCGAGGCGAGCGAGGTGCTCTCGTGGCGCTCGGGCCCGGTGCGCAGCCTGCGCCTCTTGCCCAGCCCGCGATGCGGCCCGCTTCCGCAGCAGCAGCCGCAGCAGCAGCGGGGCCGCAACCAAGAGGACCTGTACCGAGCCAAGCGGCCGCTGGTGGCGCTGTGCGACGCGAGCGGACCCCAGCCCCACTACCACGCCGTGTCGTTCCTCTCCCTGCGCACCGGCGAGACCGTCAAGAGCATCCGCTTCAAGAGCGCCGTCAACGAGGTGCTGGCCAACAAGCGCTCCGTCCTCGTCACCTTCCCCGAGCGCATCGCCGTCTTCGACGCGCGCACCTTCGAGGACGTGCTCAGCGTGACCACCTGCTACCAGAGCCCCGGCACCTGCCTCAACCCCGTGGCGCTGGGCAGCCGCTGGATGGCCTACTGCGAGCGCCGCCTGCTGCCCGCCAAGCGCAGCAGCGGCGGCTGCGAGACCGAGGGCGTCTCCAGCTACACGGCCACCGTGCTCTACGCAGCCAAGTCGCTGGGCAAGGGTCTGCGGGGCCTCGGCGAGACGGTGGCCTCGAGCCTCACGGGCGGCGGGGGCGGGGGTGGGGGCGGCAGCGGTACCGGCGGCCTCGGGGCCGCAGCCAACCACGTCCACCCGCTCGGCGCCAACTCGGCCGGGCCGCCGGCGAACGCGGCGCCGAGCCTCAACCACTGCAACGCCAACGAGGCGCCGCCGCAGCCGGGGGTGGTGAGCCTGCTGGACCTCGAGGCCGACGGGGCCGAGCTGGTGGCGCACTTCGCGGCGCACAGCGAGGCCGTGGTCGCCATGTGCTTCGACCAGACGGGCGCGCTGCTGATGACGGCCGACCGCCGCGGCCACGACTTCCACGTGTTCCGCGTGCAGCCACACCCCGGCGGCTCGAGCCTCGCCGCGGTGCACCACCTGTACGTGCTGCACCGCGGCGACACCTCGGCCAAGGTGCAGGACATGGCCTTCAGTGGGGACGCGCGCTGGGCGGTGGTCTCGACGAGCCGGGGCACCAGCCACGTCTTCCCCGTGGCACCGTACGGCGGCCCGCTGGGGGTGCGCACGCACTCCTCGCCCCACGTGGTCAACCGGCTGTCGCGCTTCCACAAGAGCGCCGGCCTCGGGGACGAGTCGTCGGCGCGCTCGCACTCGCCGGTGCCGCACGCGCACGACGGCCCGCACCTGGGCTCGTCCGGCTGCAGCGGCGGCGGCGGCTGCTCCTCCTCGCCGGCCGGTTCCTCGGGCCAGGCGCTCTACCCCTACAGCAACCCGCGGCTGCCGCCCTACCCGCACCCGACGGTCGTGCACCCGCTCGCCCAGATCAGGCAGCCTGGAAGCTTGAGTCACGCGGCGGGGCAGGCGCAGGCGAGGCAGCAGCCTCGGCAACGCCACCACTCGGATGACGCGGCCTCGGGCCAGGTGAAGCTGTGCGCCTGCTTCGCGCCGCCTCGTGCCTGGATCTACGCGCAGCGCGACGCCGCCGCCAACAAGCTGGCCAAGCGCGCCGTCGACTCGCTCTTCATCATGGCCTGCCACGGCAATCTCATCCAGTACGACCTCGAACCCAAGTCCTCCTCAGGTACGTTTACTTTTACTTGGATTACTTTGCTTCGTCGGGTCAGTGGAAAAAGATCCCACCTCCAACGAGTAGTTTGCAAAAATCCCACCTCCAGTTTGCCGAGACAAAAAATCACACATCCAATTTTTCAATCGGAAAATCACA
>JAWWMK010000021.1:8560986-8604177 GCA_035047105.1 Galeopsomyia nigrocyanea | reverse complement strand
CACTCCGTAACTGATCAGCGAGACTGATCAGTCCCTGGTTTCAAGTCAGCCTAGCCTGATTTCATTTCTGCTCGGGTAACTCGCAAACCATCTCGCCAACTAACTAACTCGCTCTCTCTCAAGATGTCGTGACCGGGCTTCCGTACAAAAGTTATAGAATATATACCGCCCCTGAAATTGCAAGTTTTTGTCGATGTCCAAGATAACCCTTTCGTGAAAGCTATTAACTTTTTAAAAAAGTTGGTCAGTGTATTTTGGAGAATTATTCAAATTATTCATCAGACTTCTGATTATTTAAATGAATGAACTAATTACAATTAATTTGAGAATAATAGAAGTAATTGTTGTAATACTAAAGTTTTTAAATAATTAATTTCTGAGTAATAGAGGCTGAATTAAATTTTATCATTCACAATTAAAGTAGCAAGAACAAAATCCCCCATATATGGGCCTTTTTGAATTTCGAGATGTTACGTAGAATAATCAATTAAAATTTAATTTAATGATTTATTATTCAAATAATTTATGTATGTATCCTACTCGAAAATTGAGAAAATGTTATTGTGCATCACACAGCGCCATATATACACATCGTGACCGTTGCGATCAGTTCATCAGTTGCGAGGTTGCGAGTAACACGTGGACGACGAGGACGCAGTTATCTCTTGCAACATTTTCAGCGCAAGCACATTAAGTATTTGGATTTTCAAGTGAAAAATGCCTTTTTCAGAGTTACAATTGTTTGAACAGCGAGCGACAGCAGCGGTAAATATTAATTAACACTTAAATTTACATAAAATTGATGCTTGTTGGACCGAACTGTAGGTTATGTCCAGCATAGTTATCCAGATATTAATCGTTAGCTTTACTTATTGCAGGAGAAAGAGATTGCTAGTTTGAGAAAGGAATTAGATTCTCTACAAAGACTTGTTAGCTCTGAAAAAGTTTCACTCCAGGAAGCTAGTAGTGATAATAATACTGAAGTTGAAAATCTCAAAAAAGAAAATGAAAAGCTCAAAATGAGAATTAATATCCTGAAAAAGGTAAAAAATTTCAAATAATCTTATGCAAATTGATTTCGAAATGAATGCAATGGAATTTGAGTTGTCTATTTTTTAAACATTAGGAAATATTTCTTTTGTAGACACTAGAAGAACGAAAATCCAAACATCTTGCTCTTACCACCAACATGTCCAGCTCTGGTAATCTAATCAGTATATACGACAGCCTTTCTGCCTTATTTGAGAAGGCTATAAATTCAGCTTATCCAGATTTAGTTGATGCACCTGTTGTGATATCATCCAGTAATAATCCAAAGTTTGGCGATTACCAGTGTAATAGTGCTTTACCTCTCTGCAAATTGTTGAGTTCTCAAGGTGACAATAGTGAGTGCAACATTTTTCTGTGCTATCAATTTGATTACATGAATACTCTAGACTTGGTCACTTATTTATCAATTTTTTTACTGTTTTAGAAAAACAAAAGTTGTCTCCTCAAGATGTAGCCAAAAAAATATTATCCAATGTACAACCTTCACCATTAGTTGATAAATTAGAAGTGGCTGGTGCAGGATTTATCAACATTTACTTGAGTCGTGAATATGCTAAAAATTCACTCACTAGTTTGTTGACAAATAGAAAAGTTTCTGCTGCACCAGTAGCTACTAAGCGTAGAGTTATTGTTGATTTTTCCAGCCCAAATGTTGCAAAAGAAATGCATGTGGGTCATTTACGTTCTACAATCATTGGAGACAGTATTGCCCGATTATTAGAATTTTTAGGTCATGATGTTTTAAGATTGAATCACATTGGAGATTGGGGCACTCAATTTGGTATGCTAATAGCTCATTTAGAAGATAAATTTCCTAATTATACCACAGAATCACCACCTATTTCTGACCTTCAGGTATATTTTGAATATTATCTTTTTACCATCAAAGTTCAAACTTGTTTTAGTCACTTTAACATTTATTCTAGAGCTTCTATAAAGAATCCAAAGTGAGGTTTGATGAAGATGAAGATTTCAAGAAAAGAGCCTATGAGACTGTTGTTAAGCTACAGGCGCACGATCCTAAAATTATCCAAGGTTGGAAACTAATCTGTGATGTTTCTAGGAAAGGTAAAAATATCAATAAATATTTTTTTTTTCATTTTTTGCTTCTAGGGTTTTGATATATTTTACTTGATAGAATTTCAGAATATTTACAATCGTTTGGATATAAAATTGATTGAAAGGGGTGAATCATTTTATCAAAAGCACATGGAAAATATAGTAAAGGAGTTGGAAGAACGTGGCTTTCTTGAAGAAGATGAAGGTCGTAAAATAATGTGGGGCGAAGATAAACAAGGGATTCCACTAACTATTGTTAAAAGAGACGGTGGTTTTACATATGACACATCAGATATGGCGGCAATAAAACATAGGGTTGTAGATGAAAAAGCAGAGTGGGTTAGTGCATGAATATTCTAGTTGTTTTTCATATTTTGTAACGCAATTTATTTGAAACTTTAGACAAAAGCCAGGCTACAACTTTACTTGAATAAACTTTCATTGTGCAGGTAATATACGTCACGGATGGAGGACAAGCAACCCATTTTCAAATTATAGAAAGTTGTGCAAAGAGAGCTCAAATAATTGGAAGTCGTCATAGGATAGATCACGTAGGTTTCGGTGTTGTACTTGGAGAAGATAAAAAGAAATTCAAGACTCGTTCAGGCGACACTGTCAAATTAAGCAATTTACTTGATGAAGGTAACGATTTGATTTAGACTTCGTCATTATCTTTAGCTACATTATTCCAATAACTTTTCAACTTGTTTTTATCTTCAAATAAAAATCAGGTCTAAAAAGGGCAGAGCAAAAGTTGAAAGAAAAAGAGAGGGATAAATTTCTTACTGAGGATGAATTTAACAAGGCCAAGGAACACGTAGCATATGGTTGCATAAAGTATGCAGATCTGTGTCACAACAGAAATCACGAATATGTATTTTCATTTGATAAAATGCTTGACGACAAAGGAAATACAGCAGTCTATTTGCTGTACGCACTTACGAGGATTCGATCCATAGCTCGAACAGCAAACGTTAGCCGCGAGCAGATACAAGAGGCTATCAAAACCACTGCCATATCATTAGAACACGAGAAAGAATGGAAATTGGCCAAAGTACTTTTGAAGTTCCCCGATGTCATTTTGAAAATTACTAAAGATCTCTGTTTGCATACCTTATGTGAACTTTGCTACGAGATTGCTTGCACATTCACGGAATTCTATGACAAGTGTTATTGCGTCGAAAAAAATCAGTCTGGTGAAATTGTCAAAGTTAATATGGGGCGCATATTGCTGACCGAGGTTACTGCAATGATGTTGGAGCAGTGTTTTGCATTATTAGGATTAAAACCTGTTGAAAAAATGTAATAGCAAAAAACAATCATCTCTTGAGTGTTAATGTATCGCGAGCGAGATCAGTTTTTTCACGAAATACATCTATATTTATTTCTTATTTCGCCTATAATTTTACTCTAATCATTCAATTATTCTTTTATTTTTTTGAAAATAGTTTTTTCAAATAAGCAAATGGTATTCTAACGTTAAAATAATGGAATACCCCAATTACCTTTATGCAGCTATTTTTTTTTTATCTTCGCGTTTATCTTATAATCATGTGAAATACAGAATATCGAACCGTGACTCATATCTACTCATCAGTCGCATATCAGTTGAAGTTATAATAAATTAAGTTTAGAATTGTGTTACAGAATACAAAAGTATGTATGTCATGGCGAATTAATTTTTACATTTTTTGATACCTTTTAGACGATATTCGCTTCCGCGTATATTTTATTTAGTTTTCAACTTTGAAACTACCTAAAAGTTCCAAAAGCAACCACTATACGTCAAATTGGCGTTTATTCGAAGCCGAGAAATGCCGAGGATAGCCGAAGTGCGTCGAGGGGGCAGCAGGCAGGTTTATTAGAGTAGATAATAGATATATCTACTCACTCGGGTAATACACTTTCCAAAAACTTACGCGTTACGCAGTGTCTACTGGTGTCTACTGTGTCTTTTTACTATTTTGATATCACAATCTATCTATTTATTACAATCTATTTCACTAGTTTGACGTTGTAAATAAGGGCAGTGCTAAAAAATTGAGGTAATTACAAATAAAAAAGTTTGCCTCTGATTTGCGACGTAAATATGGATCTACAATGCTAAGGTTACTTTATCCCGAGTTCTGATTCAACAAAAATTACGTTTATTTATCTACTGTGTGGTTTTGTGAAAAAAAGTTGAATCTAATTTTCTTTGGCATATTTATTTCTTCTCGATGCTTAAGTTATGATAAACAATTGAAATTAAGAAAAAAAATTCACGTCAACATTTTTTATCACTTGACAAGCTAGATGCGTTGGAAAGAGATAAATTAATGGCAAAAATCGAGACTGGATGTGACTATTAATTTCCCACGTAAGCACAATAACTTAGACATTTCACGATGAGTTGGTTAAGAAGTAGCCCACTCAGAAGTAGCTTTACAAAGCAACGCTCCAGAGATTCACCACCCAAAGATGCAGATCCAGTTGCTTGCTATGACAGTTTTCGTAAACATTGGCAGCAGAGTCACGACATTATTTGCAATTCACTTGTAAGTTATCAATATTTTCATACAGCTTTCACCAATAATATTTTTCTTGCAATGAACGAAAAATTTTGATTGATATTCTAGCCACCTAAAAGCATACCTAATCAAGATGATGTTTTGGGCATAGTAAATCATGTTGATCAAATGATTACGCTACTTTTGTTAGAGCTACGTGATTATTCTTTAAAGCAACGACATCAAAGTCAACGCTTGCAACAAAAAAATGTTGTTGTTGCGGCGCAGCTTAATTCCCAATGTTTTCCCTGCCTTGAATTTTTACTGAGTGAAAATTTGCTTGATACTCTTTATAGATGGAGCTTGCACACTGGCAGGTACAATAGTTTTTTTTTTTTACATTTTTTTTACATTTATGGGAAAGTTTTTAATGAAATTAAGAATGAAATATGGATACTTTAGGTTTGAAGATGCTGTGAGATTGGAGCAGTTGAAGTTGTATGAGCTGTTAGTATCACACGACAGTTCTTTATTGGCACATGAACCTGTGACCCGTCCATTATTGAATTTGTTAGATGCATGTGTTGATGACATAATGCCTCTAGAAGTACAACAAAAAATGGTCACACTTTTAAATCACGTGTGCGTCGCTCTTGTACAAAATACCGAACTTTTAGGCTTATTTTTCAGGCCTTCTGCATCAGGAAAAAATCGGTTTGTTCTGTTCAAATAGCCGATATTAACGCTAAAAATTACAGTCTTTCAGTACATGTTTGATATGTTTCAGATTCATTATTTTTTCTCTCTTGATCCCCTACATTCACCGCGAGGGTGGTGTTGGCCAACAAGCACGAGATGCAATGTTGTTATGTATGTCACTCTCCAAAAAGAATGATGAAATTGGTAATTACATCGCTGACGAGTCACACATTTGTTCAGTAAGTATTCCATTTTTATTTTTTATTTTTAATACCTCATTATTTAAGACGGGAATTTATTTTTTATTAAAATTAATTTTTTTGTAGCTTCTAGCGACAGGACTGAGTGGTCTTTATTCTGTACTACCAAGAACGTTAGATATTGAAAGTGTTGATTGGCATAGATTAATAGTCGACGATATCAACGATTTGCCGTCCTTAACTCAGCTTATGAATTCGCTAGAATTTTGTAATGCAGTAGCTCAAGTTGTTCATCCGCTGGTGCAAAAACAGTTGTTGGAATTTATCTATCGCGGATTTTTAGTGCCAGTGATCGGTCCGGCACTTTTGCAGGTATTCTTTGATAGATGATGTTATTAATATAACTTAAATTTAGAAAATTATTTAAATATTCTTATGTCAATCATTAATGTAAAAATATCATGCTCCTTGTGTCTAAGTGATTCTTTCCGATTTGGTCCGTTGGAATATCATTTCATATTGATAACGAAAGAAACATACCGAATTTAGTTTTTTTTTCATTTCAGAACAGGATTCCTTTTTTTTTCTTTTCGGTTACAGGAAAAATGATCAGACCCGTATATTTCATTAAAACTCAAATAGTTCGAAAAATTACTGCTCCCACCGTGAAAAATATACCTTTGATAATTCGAAAATTGCTCTTCCATGAAAATGATAATCCGAGATAGGAGGAAAAAATTGGTGATGGTGCTTCGTTAATGTAAATATCTAACAGCACAATAATTTGTATTATTTCAAGGAGTCTATTGGCTTAATGTGGGAAGACCATGACTCACCGATGTGCAGGGTTTGTTTTTCGTGCCTCTAAGCTTGCACTGTTGTACGTCTCCGTGCATGTGATTAAACATTTAGCTAGTGTTTATAATTCTGTTCACGTAAATCTTAATTGTGCATGCTCTTAAACGATTGTTTCTATTTTAACCTAATGCTTTTTACAATAATTGTCACGTTTCGTTAGCTTCCCTGTTTTGTGTTCGTTACTAATGACAAATCATTGTCTTGCCCAAGCTTGTGTGCATGGAAAAAATAATGCTGTAATAAAAAATTTTTTTTTCCATAAGCTTATTCATAAATTTAGGATGAATAATGCTCGACCGAGTGATGCATGGAAACGAATATTTTGGAGCTGCAAGATAAATTTTAATTGATTGTTATCGAGACATTGTTGTAGTAAAATAAAAGCTGCATTAGCACATACAGTAGATAATTGCGTTGGCGTTAAAGGAATCGAGTGTAATTTGAGGTTGTAATTGTAGACAACGGTGGAAGAGCTGGTAGCGGCAACGGCTTACTTTGACTTGTTTGTTCGTTCGGTCACCGAGCCCGGCTTACTCCGACCACTGATCAAGTTTTTGTTGGAAGAAAATTACGACGACAATCGTATACTCGATCACTTGATTCGACGAATATCTTCTCAGATACCTCGGGTACGTATGTCAGTGAATAGGTCACAGTAATGATCATTTGAATAATAACATTGACATGTGAATAAATAAATGCGCAAACAGTTGAGCATGGTGACGCTAGCATTGTTCGAGACTTTGATCGACTTGAACTGCGAGGACGTGATGCTGGAGTTGTGTCTAGGTGCCCTCGCGCCCTGCTCCCACGTGATGCTCAGTCAAAGGCGCAACTTGCTACACGAATTGGACCCTTTTGGTCGTTGCGCTGAAAAGTTTCTCTCGCTCACGCCCAATTGCTGTTCCGTCTACGGTATTTACAGTGGAAGGTCCGCCACTGAAGTCCCCGTCCCAGCCGCGGCTGCTGCTGCTGCTCCTCAAAGTACCATTCACAATTCCAACTTTGCTATCCATCAGGCAAGTCTTTTCTTTTTATAATCAAGATTGTACGTGATTAAGCATTGTTGCATAAAGATCAACGTTGTTTTTTCTGGTTGTATTTGCTTTTAGTCGCTTAGTAATAATAACGGGAAAGCGCCAACGGCGGGAGAAAGTTTGTACAGCAATTATTACGCTTACTTGCGGGACGCCAGACAAAAGATAGCCTCTTGCCAGCAGGCGTGTGAAAAGTGGTCGAGAAAATACGAGAACACCGAGTATCAGGAAGCCGAAGATTACGACACTTGGGACGAAGACGCTGCCGGTGACACCGATGACGATGTCGATGAGAATGACAATTGCAATGATACCAATGGCGCGACCAGTCCGGATTCGCGGCTGTTTAATCGGCTAGACGAGCAGCAGAATAACGATGGTTAGACCCTTTTAAGTTTTAAATGCGTTTCTTGTTTCTTCTAGGTATGTTGATCCTATTTTTTCTTTTTCTTTTTCTTTTTCTTTTTTCTCATCGACAGCCACCAAAGCCCGAAAATCCGAACGAGCTATAAGGAGAAGCAGCACCGATGAAAAAGTCGACAAAATTTTGGCTAGTTTTAGCGGTAAAAGCAAATGGTCAGAGCAAGAGCATGAACAACATCGCCAAGGAGATAGGCATGGGCAAGGCCAAGAATCGAGCGAATTTGACGATGTAACGAGTAGACTTGGACCCGCTGAACGAGAAAGATTGGAGGCCGATATAGCGGCATTGTTGGATGAAGTTGTCGACGAGCCGAGGCGAACAAAGTTGCAGTCAGACGACTTGAAAAGCCCAAACATCAATACCGGAGACTTGAGCGTTGCATCGAATTCATTGCAACTGTCGTTGAGCGGTGCGGAGAGCAGTGGCTACGAAAGTTTCGCCCCGTGCAAAAGCTCCAACGAGTCGACTCCTCTCAATGACGATTACGACGAGTGCACTGAACCGACGACCAGCACTGATCACATCTTCCCCAATTCACAGTCTGCGAATGAGTCTTTGCGCCAATCAGTCTGCAGTAGGCCAGCAAACAGAGTACAGGCGAAAAAACGACGCGGTATGCCGAAGAAAAGTCTTACCAATGACCATGCAGTTCATCTCAATTGGAAACAGCGACAACAAATTGCTGCCGAAGTCGATACCAGACCACCTAGTGTCGGCATTTTCTTGGACATTCTACTTAAGAAATTAGAATATATGACCGAGAATAGCGTCTACGTCAACTTACACTTGACAGGCCTCATAAGCCGTCTTGCCATTTATCCTCAACCGCTCTTGCAGTCGTTCTTGTTGAATCATTCGTTGGTTTTCCAACCTAGTATTAAATCGCTATTTCAGGTGAGATTTTTTTCCCCTGTCCCTTTGCTTCGTGACCCATGGGGAATATTTGAACATTACAAGTTAATTGTCTTTATCAGGTTTTGGCATCGTTGAAACACAAGATCGACGGTTATCTTTCAAAACAGCAACCAGATGTTGTGAGTATTTTGACTGAACACGCTAAAGTATTTTTGATAAATCGAGAGAGCAGATTAGTTAATGCGCGGAAAAATGTGCTGGAAGCTGCGGCACAAGTACCTAGTCCAAAGAAACAGTACGGCGCGGGGGATCATGATTCATTAGCAGTTGTACCAGCGACGCGAGGTAAATTATAAATGACTTAGCCTGCACATTATAAATTAAATTGTTTATTTATTATTTTGTATTTTTACTACAGAACCAAAAAGAAGAAGTTTAACGTCTTCGTTAACACAAATGTTTAAAAAGTCTACCAACAGTTTGGAGATGCAGACTGTACCAACGGAGTCAATTGATAGTAGTGATTCTTTCTCGTTAATTCCCGAAGAAGGAAGTAAAGAGAAAGATGGAAATTTAAAAGCAAGGTATGTTGCGATTTATTATTGAAAAATTTATGTTTTTCCAAGTAAATGCCTCATATTCAATGCATTAATTTTTAGACTTTCCAATTTGAACTCGTGGGAATCACCAAACATCACGAATCGTTTGCAAAATGTCGTTCTTTGCGCAGTTATACTTGGTGAATGGCTGAAAGAACTTGCCGCGATAACTCAAGAACATACGATCGTAAGTTGGTTCAATGCTGCTGCTGCCATCGATCATTTTGAGTTAACGTCTTGATTATTGTAATTTAAAACTGCAGTGATGTAAGTATTGTTATCGAATTAGGCTATTCAAGCGATCAATTGTAATATTTTTCTTAAAAGATGCGCAATCTTAACAAAGGACATCGAAACAGGCTATTATATATTATAGAGACGTTTGTTTTTTTTTATTAGGGTTAGATATGAACGTTAATTCATTCAGTTTGTCTATTCTTGTTATACTTGATAAAAGTAAATATAAGATTATAGTGCCAATATAACTATACTCAACAATACTGCTTGAGATCTTGAGACATCAGATTACTTTCAAAATAATGAATTACTACAATAAACCGAGTTGATACATATATGCGATGTAATGTCAAATCCATTAATTGAAAAAAAAACTTTTTAATTAAAATTGTCAGAAAGTAAAAATTCGTTTTGCAAATTTGTACATGTTACAAAAATATGATGTTGATTAACGATATGTTATGAATTATATAACAAATGGTTCAATAAATATTATCTACGTTAATCTATATGTAGCTGTTGAAACGGCGTTTAATTTTCACTGGGATAAGATAATTTCCAGCCAATGACCAGATCGATGGTATTTCGAGATAAGTCGAATGATTCACCCAGGTCATCGTACAGAAATAACTAACGTAAAATCTGACAAATGGTGATTCAGTAGAAAAAAATTCATCAAATATTCTCGTATTGTTATATAATTTTTTCTAACTATTGTACGATTTTTATAACAAATTTACAAATATATCATTTACATTAAAAGAAAATCAATTTAATAAACTAATAAACAATCAAAACACTAGAGTATCTTCAATAGCTTTCTCATAATGGTGAAAAAATAGTAATTGTAATATTGTTGAGATTGTTATTTTTATGTTTGGTTTGGACATGAAAAAAATAATTCAATGCATAATTGATTAGTCATGACATTCGAGTATTGTAAATATACATGTAATAAAAAAACTGGTCAAACTTGCTTTTAAATCTATATCTGTTCAATTATTCCCTAATTTTTATTTTTGTAATATGATTTTGATACAAGCTCTTGTTTCCAATGGACGAATTGAGTATGTGGATGTGGTTCTAATTTGTTTATATGTGCCTTACCTCTTATATTGATTTCCAAGGACGGGAGCTACAACTTGTACATTTTTGGAATGACGCGATGCGTAAAAAGATGAGAAATATGTTGCATTAGAGCTATAATTGAAAAAAAATGTTTACTTTTACAACTCGCCAGTTGTTAATATATATTTTTTCTTTAATATATTACATAAATTGGATTGAGACACGCTGTAATCGTAAACAATGAAATCTTACAATAACATAGTACCTGTTAATTATTACATGGATAAAAAGTCGTATTAATAAAAAACCATATATTATGGAGTACATCTTACGTTTCCGCTCTAAAATGCTTAGAGCAGGTCGAAGAGTGTAGATCAAATTGGGCTTATTGAAAATCGATGAAAAGTTTACATTCAATTTTGACGTATAAAAATAGAGAGCTAATGGCTTTTTAGTATTTCGTTACGCACCAGGCGTCGCAATTTCGGCGTTCGTTAAACATCGAGTAGTACACAATTTTTCATCATTAGAAAAAAAAAAGTTGTAAATGTATTTACTATACGTGTAAAACGCGAAAATATCATAGGAATAATATTTGGATACTACGCATAGGCCCGTACAAAAGCAAATTATTTTACTTGTCTATGTCTGTCAGATCATCTTTGGCAAAATTCATTCATTTGTATCATCGTATCAATGCATGTCATACATATATCTATTGTGCATACAATTATGAAACATGTGAGTTCTTTACTTTTAATTTAGAGTTTCGCTAATTTACAGGTTCCAAATAAAAATTAGTTGAAAAAAAATTCGTGGACGCTTTGTCCATTAACAGATTGATTTTACTGTATAACTAAATACCACGTAACTAAAGTTCAGTAAAAGCAAGCAAAAAATCACAAAAGATTTTCGCTATTGTACACAACCAGAAATAATAAAAATAAATAATAAAAACTACGCATCACAATGTTACAGATTTAATTTCTTAATTTAGTTTAAAATTTACGTTATTCGCCAAATAACGGCTCACGATGTACTAATTTTTTTTTTCTGTGTAAACGACAATTAGGGCGTCTTTTATTCGACATTATTCAAATGTATTTTTTCATAAAAAATAAGTAATTTATATGACAAAGTTGGAACATACAATTTTTTCGTTTGCTTGTTTAAACGCTAAAAGTCTAATCGGAAAATAGTTGTCGTCGGTTTGCGGTTTGATCAATTGAACGGTGCGAGTCACAATAAACAATTGTGTTACTTGTGTCTTTCATTGGCAAATGCATAATGATCGAGATGCATTCCCAAACTATGCGCATTACTTGCACGTTTCTCTAAACTTATAAACTTTATGACTTGACTATATAGTAAATCACATTTTCAAATATTACTGCTACATTATCATTATGCGTTTATTTTGATGCCTCGTATTTGACAACTATTACCGAACAAATCACTAACTGTATACGTAGCCGAAATGTGTATATTGAAAAATTTCAAAAATACTTCATATGAAAAAATGGTTATAAAATATTGCATAAGCAACAAGGCACCAACTGTGAATTGACATTGTATTTAAAGTTTGTTTATGCAGCCTAAATATAAGTATCTAAAAAGGCACGCGCATTGTTTATATAGTTTACTAGTATATGACTGCGATCATTTATTAAACCTTAAGAAATATTAGGATTCGAACAGCGCAAGAGAATGGTAATTTTGTTTCGTAATATATAATCGTTTTTTTTTTCGTTTCATTTTTCATCGAAGTTTGCGAGTTACACATAGTTAAGGCATTCTTAACACAAAACCGCGGAAGAAAAGCGAAGGTAAGTCGATCGACATAACTAAATGAAGTAAACGAAATGCCTAAGGACTTGGTACAGTGGTCGAATACAATAAATAGGGGGAAAAAGTTGGACGTTGCAAAGAAATATATAAGCGGAAAAGAAAAATGTGAAGAGCTTTGTGCTTTGGTTACGACTAGGTTGCGAAGAGTACAACGAAAAAGAGAAAGAAAAAGAAAAGAGAGAAGGAGTAAGGAAGTAGCGGAAAAAGTAGGGAAAGGTTGGGAATAAGGAAGCTTCAAAATTGTATTTTGTAATTACTGGGTCGCGGTATGGAACGGTTGGCGCTCTTGAGTATGGCGCTGCTGGCGGAGGTGTCGCTCTTGGTACTGACGATGCTGGCCGTGCTTTGGCCCCTAGCCGAGAGCTGCTGCGCCTGCTTGGCCTCGGCAGCCGCGGACGAGTCGCTGAGTCTGCCGTAGTCCGGGTGCAGCGCGACGAAGCGCCTGGGGCTGGCGGCCCCGGCCCCGCTGGCCCCGCTGGCACCGCTGGCCGGCGGCGGCGGAATCAAGGAGCGCGACTGGCCCAGCCGCTCGTACTGACCCACGCTCTTCTTGTTGCTGCTGCTCTCGCGATGATGGTGGTGGTGGTGATAGTGGTGGTGGTGATGGTAGTCGTTGCCGACGGCGGCGTTCACGAGGACGCTCTCGGAAGACTGCTTGCGCCGCAGCAGCTGCTTGGCCGCCGGCTGCAGGCCGTAGACCTCGCCGGCGCCGGGCTCGGACTTCTTCCTCGTCTCGGAGTCGCTGAGTCGGCAGTAGCGCGCGGCGCCCTTGGACGAGCGCGGCGGCCGGGGCAGCGAGCTCGGCGGCAGACTGCCGGCCCGCCGGTTCTCTGGCTGCTGCTGCTGCTGCTGTGGCTGCTGCTGCTGCTGGTTGCTGGCGTTGCCGCTGCTGGCGCTGGTGGGCGGCTCCTGCGACGAGGACATGCGCTGGCGCTGCGAGCTGCGGCCCTGCTTCTCCAGCAGCATCATGTCCTCGGCGGGCTTGCAGGCCTCGTCGGAGAAGCGGCTCTTGAATCGCGAGGCCGCCACTGCCAGGTCGAGAATGGCGTTGGAGGCCGAGAGCACGGACGAGCTGCTCGCCTCGGAGTCGTCGGTGGCGCACTCGCCGCCCAACAGTCGGCTCTTGCTGCTCGCGGTACTCGAGCCGCCGGCCGACTCTACACTCGCCAGTAATGGCTTGGGTATTTTTCCTTTTCGCGACATAGCGCCTGGATTAGAGAATCCTGGAAAACAGCAAAGTGCCCGCTGAAACATAGAAGAACAGAGCCACCCCGCTATTTCTTTCTTTCTTTCTTTCTTTCTTTCGCTTCAATTCATTCGATCTTTCTCTGTCCGACTCGGCGCCCGGCAATCAAGTCCACTGCAATTCACTCCACTCCACTCCAAACTCATCAATTCTCTCTCACTCTTGTCTTTACTGCGGCTCATACAAACAAAACTGGCTCGTTAGTTGCGGGCTTGGGGCTGGCGGGCGGGCGAGCGGGGTGCTCTCTCTTCTTCTATGCGACATCGCGCGGTAGATGTATCCTCTTTGCCTCCGATTTCAGAGATCGACCACCGCGCGCATGCTGTCGCGGCTCAATCACAATCGGAGGCACAGAGTCTCACACCGCATTCGTCATATTGCATCGTATCCAAAGAGAGGACTTTATTAATAAGGCGCACGTGCGCGCAAAAATACACTCTTCACACAGTCACTCGCTCGCCTTAACGAACATGCACAATTAACAGCAATTTTCTCATCGCTATTCTATTCTATTTTTCTTTTTTTTTTATCCAGTTTTTAATCACACACAAACACGTTTAGTGTTGTTTTTTTTTTCTTTTTTCAATGGCAAGGAGTAGGTAATAATTTACGATTTGGAGAGGAATCTTTAGCAAAGCATTCCAACAGCAGGTTCTTTTCTCATGATTTTTTAATGCAATTAATGGATCAATCAATTGAGCGTTAAAAATTTTATATTGTACAGTTTTCAATTATAATTTCCTTTACACTTGAACAATATGAGAAGCTTGTCGTTAAAACTAATTTTACCGTAATACTTATTATAAACAATTCTATTACTAATCGTAAGATTAACCTTCATATAATTCAAGAGCAATATCCACAAAAATTCATGTAGCTAAATTAATTATAATCAGTACGTCCCAGTTTTCAATAAAATAAGTGGTTAATAACTTCAAATAAGTGGTTTAAATCAATGAAATGGCTTCGTTCAAATTGTAAATAAAAAATAAAGTGCAACTTGCGAGCAAAGTCGATCGTCAAAATAAAAGGCGTGTATTAAAAAATCATATATTCCGTAAAAAATAATCCAAGTTGAAAATAACATTCGACTTTGCCAATTTGTGATGCATAGTAATAAAACATTGACTACACGCTTTTAAAAATCACTTTGGACTTTTATTTTTTCTATTAATGGAAAACAAAGTTTGAACTATTATGCATACGGTACAAAAAACATATTAGACATTCGTTTGTGCGTGCTACATTATAACCGACATTAGTTGATCAAGATATTCCAAGAAACAATCTGTCAACTAATCTCTGCTGCTTTGGTTTTAGTAATTAAAAAAAACACACATAGTCACACGCGTAGCCAACACAAATACAAACGATACCTTGTATTGGACGTTTTTTTTTCGAGATTTGTTTTTCGGCTGCAGCTATAGTTCGCTGATAATATATGACATATCTCCTTTTTTTCATTTAAAATAATAGATTTTACCGAACAACAAGTATTTTATATTCTAATATTCAACGCGTATTAATTATTATCTGGTAGCAAATACATTAAATATATTTTGATTAAACTCGAAAAATACGCATAGTACCTTGAGACGATAGAAAAACAAATTATCATATATACTCTAATTTCTACTTCGACGTTAGGAAAAAGGTAATTGTTGTTTTTGACAAAATGTTAAAACATAAAACGTACGCACTGTATGTGAAAATGTGCGCGTTACGCAGAAGAAATGTTGCCTACCTTACTGAGCAGCTGGGAATCCAGCTGGGAATCGAGATCCTTCAGCTGATCATCCAAACTTTTGTTCGTTTGTTCAAAACTTCCCTGTTTTCTGTACTTGAATGCATCGGAGACACCGTAGGATGCAGTACTGCTGTAACCACTGCCTCCGCCCAAAACGCTGCTCACTGCAAAGAGCCGCGAACAATTTCGTTATTTCCAAATTGACGTGGTAATTAGAAGCAAAAAAAGGAACAAAAATAACTAACCAAGTTCTGGTGCGCTCGTGAGGGCCGTGTGATGGTGATCCGCAGATGTGCTGGAATGAGAAGAATGAGCCGCTTGGTAGCTTCCAACGCCGCTACTACTGCTGTCTTTGTCGTAAGTGTGCTTTTGGAGTACCCGAATCATTGCGTCTCTTTCAGCCAATTTTGATTCTAAATCTTTCATTCTGGAAGATGAGGATTACATTTTAGTAAATTACTCGAGAGAAATAAATGGAAAAATTTTAAGCGTTTTATTACTTAGACTCTAAATCTGCAAGTTTCTTTTGTGCCGCGTGAACTTCGTCCATGTGTCGCATTTTTTCCGAACGAGCTTCAGCGATCAGCTTTTCGGCGTCTTGGCTAGTTTTTTCGAGAGCAGCAATTTTGGCATCTCTGCAAGCAAATCCATCAAATCACCGGGAATAAAAAAGCCCAAGAAAGAGAATACGGATAAGAGGAAGCGATAACTTACTTGGGAAGACTAGCAGCATCAATGGCAGCTTGTCGTAAAGCACTTTCTTCAAGGTAACGTTGCTCCCATTTGGCAACGTCCCCTTCGAGCGACATGATTTTTTCGTTGCGTTCGCGCAACTTGCGTTTGAGCTCGGGTACACTTTCGCCGTTGGTGCCGTCGTATGCAGGAATATTACCACCAGCACCACCTTCTCTCAGCTCGCGTTCGAGTTGTCCTCTCAACTGACGCTCCGTCTCTTCTCGCCTATCACTTGAAGCTTGCAAGGAAGATAGAGCTCGTTGCAGCTGACCAACCCTTTCGACATATACTTGTTTTTTGCGACTCTGCAAGGTATATTTTGCGTTCAATATCGAGCAATATTTATACCACCGAGTTCGATTTGTCAAAGCTACTTGTCTACTCACTTCTTCCTCTAAACGTACGACGTTGCTCTGCGCATTTGTTAGAGCTGTATCGAGAATGTCAATGTGGGTTCGCTGCTCCTGCAGAGTTGCTCGTTGAGCGGCCAACTCAATTTCCTGACGTTCTTTGGCAGCTGCCAATTCCTTAGCTATAATAATAAAGGAAATCAGTAAATTTCTTAAGTATTTTATCAAGAGCTCATATGTAAAAATCTTACTTTGAGTAATTAATTGGCCGATAAAAAGCTCTTTTTGCGTAAGTTCTTTTCGCATCGACTCGATGCTCAAAGAACTTTCTGTCCTCGTAGATAACAAATCAATTTGGTCTCTAAGAGCTCGATTCAGTTCCGTTAATCGTCTACAATCGTTTTGTAATCTCACGCGTGCTGCGCGCTCGAGTTTCTCGCGACGTTCGCTAGATGCCACAAGCTCCTCGTGAGATCGGTGCACTTTGCTTATTTCTTGCTCGAATTGTTGCGATTTTGCCACTTTTTTGTAGCATCGATCTAGTTCGAGTTTCAAGGCACTGTTTTCTTGAATTAAAATTTGCACCATTTCCGAAGTCGGCCACACTTCTCCCGCGGGAGTTTCAAATTCTTCTCTACCTTTTGTTTGAGGCCTGGAAAAATATTTGTATTGAAATGAGTATCGAGAGTGGAAATGCTTTAGTAAGCGTGAATGTGGAAATTTTACCTTGGAGAAGTCGCTCGTAAATTACATTTATCCATATCAATTTTGCTGATTCTGGACAAGTCTGGCTGTGATCTTGAAAACGTCAATTTATCAGTCAAACCTACGATTTTCTGTTTGTTTTTCAAAGGCATCAATGTTGTCGTATAGTTAGATGGACGCCTCTCTTCAAATTCGCCCCGATTTCGCCTATCCCCTTCTGTTATTCTGATATCTGTACAATTGTCATTACCAGTCAGTTTACTGTAAGAAGGCACTTTTACTTCTTTTGCGAGGTGCTTTAAAACCTGAAAAATATTGTTTTTATGAATGTAAGAATAATGTGAAATTAAAGCGGCTTTCAACAATTAAAAATCATCATTTTTTACCTGTGATTGGTTTAAATAATCATCAGGAATATCAGTTATTTCTTGACATCCTGGGTTACTTATATTTTCATAGAAATGTTCTTCTAAAGGTAAGTTTGAAAGTGACTGTACTGTAGGGCTGTTTGAATGACCTTTGCTACCACTTTCACAGTACAGATAACCCACATCTCCATGCTCTCTTACTACACCAGATAGTCTGAAAATATTAGAATATATTTTTGGTACATATTCAAGAGATAAAAGGAGGCTTGGTTATTAATCAATACAGTACCTAGACGATGGAGCCCATAAGTTATCTTCATTGGCATTATGAATAATTAATGTATTGTATGAACTTGTAGAAACATCAAGACTACTTCTGTTTGATCCAATACTTGTTCTATTACTCAGGTTGTCTTTTAAACTATTTCTATTTGAACCATTAATACTGTCTTTCAAACTATTGCGATTAGATCCATTCAGACTCTCTTTCAAACTATTACGATTTGAATTACTCAAATTATCTTTCAGAGTATTTCTATTTACTAAGTTACCCTGATTTATTTAAAGCAAATGTAAGAAAACATTGTTGTATTATTCACACAGAAATAGAAAATTATTAGTATGTTTATTATCTACCTGTATATTTGGTATATTTTCTTTATGACTGGATGATCTAGAGGGGCTATGCTGTTGATTTTCTTGTCCTTGAGGTTCTTGCCTTGCTGTATGCCTTATAACATACCTTTCTTCATTGCTTAAATTTTCGTTCGATGTAGATACGTCTGTATCACTGCCACTCAAACTATGAGTCAAACCCCCTGTAAATAAACATTATTTTTGTAGATGCCAAAAAATAGAAATAATCTTGATATGAAAGAGCTTTCGTTACCTTGACTGGGTATCTGTTTTCGTTGCACATTATTATTTGTAAAGGGAAGGAATCTATTCGTTTGCTGGATAGAACTCATGTTGTTAAATTTTCATAAAATTCAAATATTTGATCTGAAAAAATATATATTTACTTCAGCAAGATAATCAGTCATTTTGATGTAGTTTTTTATGTCATCACAATTAATTCTAAAATATGTCAAATTAATTTCTATAAGACGTCTCATCAATTTGTAATATTGTACGTAAATTAATTAAAAATAAAAAAAGGGTGCAAAACAATTTCCTTTGTGACAGGGAATGTTACAAACCGTTTCATTGTTCAAAGTTGTAGTGAAGGAAACAATATTCAACTCTTTGGTTATAGTTATCTTGAACTATATGCAACTGGTATAAATAGAAAATTAGTAATAAACTAAGAAACAACGGCAATATTGGAAACGAACATGTAGTTGATATGAAGCTATGATTCGTGGTCATGATGTAAGGGGGCTTAGTGGGTTACTTTCTTGGTGATGGCCCAACATTCCGTTAAACATAATGTGATGGCTTCAGCGGCTTCGCAGCGTAATAAGAAAAATATTTGACTCCTATTGGAGCCTTTGGGCTTACCCTGTTCCTCGTTTACACTTCGTTTACTGGCATTGCACGATCCTCACAACAGTACAACATCGCAACAAAGCACATAATTATCAGAACTATATAGCACCAACAAAAAAATGAATGTATTTTTTGATGCAACTACATAAATAATAAAAAAAATGTTACAGATTGGCACATTCCTCACTAGAGCGCGCCACTGCAATAATAGTGTGTGTCGATATATTCATGAAACTGCCGCTAGGTGGGGGGTATTTAATGTGGTCAGTTGTGTTTCCAAAATCCGCCGCTATCCTAGTGTACAGTGTAGCGCAGAGCGCTGCAATTTTCAAAGAATTGTCCATAGACCATAATGAAGTAAGTCTCCATGCACGCTATGCACCAACAACAAGTGAACGATTACCAGCGCCAAGAGTAACCGTGGTGAAATTTAGAAAATTTCCCGCTTTGTTCTTGCTTCTTGCTGTTTTTTTTTAACGTCACCGTCGACACTCAACCATAAAGATATACATATTTTTAGAAAGTGATGAAAATCTAAAAAAAAATTAATGATCAATTCATATAAAAGTGATGTTCTATTGATGTAATCGGCAATCTATGATGTCCATTCTATTGTATAAACTAACCCATGACATAAAGCCCTTTCATTCCTATCTATACATATGTACAATCTGTGACAATCCGTAGGGCCTAGAATTGCCTAGAATAATCACATCTGTCGTGTGAGCGAGACGTCGCCATTTTGAATGTGCATAGTTACTCTAATGCGCTTCGGCTTCTTTATTATTGTTGTTTCGCTTGAAGCATTGACCGCTTTTCTAGTAGTTATTTGAAATTTGAGTCGGAATCGAAAAGGATTTTTATTGGAATTAGCGAATGACTATGTAAGTACACAAAAAAGTAGTCGCATTTTTCCATCGTTATCCTCTTAACTGTTTAGCGGTATTGTTTGCAGATGCAAAGTATGTATTTTATCTAAGTCAATCGAATACACGTTTACAAAATAATTGATTAATGAAATATTCATAATTTTGATTTCGGAATATTGCATTGAACGAGTTTATAACATCATTTCAAGTTCTTCCTCCGTAGCGTCTGTCACTACTGTTTAGCAAATAATTTTCAGTATTTCATCTGTATAAAAACGATATTAATTAATTAATTTAACTTATTCAGAGCGTATTAAAAGATAAAAGCGTATTACCAAATTCCAATGTGTAACAGGCATCAATATACAGAGAAGCCAGAAAAATGAATAGTAGCAGTACAATGCTATTTAATTTAATTTTCTTGGAAAAAGGGCTTACAGGGACCGCGATCGTGATGGCGATAGAAGAGGAGGTTTAGGAGTTAATCGCGGAGGACTCGGAAGTGGCAGTGCTAATCGCAGCTTTCCTGGAAGATATGGTGGAGGTGGTGGTGGAGGTAACAGATTTGGCAGTGGAGCAAGTGGTGGAAGAGATATGGGAATGGGATTTGGTAGTAATTCATTCAAAAATCGTCAACCAGGCGAGCGATTGCGAAAGCCAAGGTGGGATATGAGCTCACTTCCAGCATTCAGAAAAGATTTTTATCGACCACACCCAAACGTCTCTGCTCGCAGTCCTCATGTCATTGAAGCATACAAATCTGATAAGGAAATTACAGTCAAAGGGGATAATGTTCCCGCTCCCAATATTTACTTCGAAGAGGGTGGATTCCCAGATTATGTCATGACTGAAATACACAGACAAGGATTTGGAGCACCGACTGCTATACAAGTAAGTTGCCCAAATAGAATTGACTTTTTTTCTAAATAGACAATGTTCATAAATGCTATTTTCTTTTTAAGGCTCAAGGATGGCCAATAGCTCTGGCAGGTCGGGATATGGTGGGCATTGCTCAAACAGGTTCTGGAAAAACGTTGGCATACATTCTTCCGGCTATAGTACACATCAACAATCAACCACGTTTGAATCGCGGTGATGGCCCTATAGCTTTGATCCTTGCTCCTACGAGAGAATTAGCTCAACAAATACAACATGTAGCATCGGATTTCGGCGTATCGTCGCAAGTGAGAAATACGTGTATTTTTGGAGGAGCACCAAAGGGTCCGCAAGCACGTGATTTGGAAAGAGGCGTTGAAATATGTATAGCTACACCAGGTCGCCTTATAGATTTTCTGGAGCGAGGAACAACAAATCTTCGAAGGTAGTGCGGACAAAAATATGTTTTTTCTTGCACTGGAGGCAAATATGAACATCTGGTTTATTATTCATTACTTTAGGTGTACTTACTTGGTGTTGGATGAAGCTGATCGTATGTTGGATATGGGATTTGAACCACAGATTAGAAAAATTGTTGAACAAATCAGGCCAGATAGACAAACCCTCATGTGGTCGGCGACGTGGCCTAAGGAAGTCCGCAATCTGGCCGAAGAGTTTTTAACCGATTACATACAAATTAACGTTGGCTCATTGACGTTGGCCGCTAATCATAACATCCTTCAAATTGTGGACGTATGCGAAGAGTACGAGAAGGAAAACAAATTGATGAAGCTTCTAGAAGAGATCTCTCGTGAGCCAGAAAATAAAACAATGATTTTTGTCGAAACAAAAAGGAAAGTAGATGAAATCACTAGAGCGATTAATAGATACGGATATCATGCAATTGGAATTCACGGAGACAAAAGCCAACAAGAAAGAGACTACGTTTTGAGTCGTAAGTAATCGCATTGAAGCTAACAAGTTTTATTAAATGTTTGATTATAACATCTACGTTTTTTAAACAGAGTTTCGGAACAGCAGATCGGCTATATTAGTTGCGACGGATGTGGCTGCTCGAGGTTTAGGTGAGGATTGATTCAAATGTTGATATTTTTGATGTGAGGGGTCAGGCTGTGATGGTTATTAGCAAGATAAATTAAACGTGGCAACGGATAACAGCATGAACCAGACTGAAGTGCTGTTGGTTACGAAAGGGGAAAATACATATTATAACATTTATTATAAGCTAATTAGCAATACTATTTATTATTATAAATGGTACTTCTGAAGTAATTCGTTAATATCACGGCTATTTTATATCATCCGAATGGGTAATAATTTCAGAAAAGCTCTAGTACTTTGAAAATTATTATTGAAAATCAAATGTTGCGTAATATACATGAACAGGGTAAATAAGTGAGTGCTGATATGGGTTTTGAAGGTAGCGATGCGATAGTACGAGATGGTCACACAGCACAGTAATTCAGTAATATTAAGTAGGCTAACGTGATATTCGAGGAAAAATATCAAGGCAAATAAAAAAAAAACAAAAAAAAATGAAAATAATCAGTCTGGTAATAATTTGCTGTTCTATGTGTTTTCAGAGGCACATGCGACGGAGTTTTATCAATGATAAGAACTCTAGAGAAGCTTGCTTTGGAATAAATAAATGAATGGGGCGTGACTGCTGATCGTCGGCCCCACGCAACAAGCTCTAACAATACGCTGTGCCTCAACCTGCCGTGCCACTTGATACACACTCTTACTCTAATCCTGACCAAGGACCAAAGTATGGAATTTGTTTAGTTAGGGAGCTAGTGTGAGGCAATGAAAATACGTCTACGTGAATATCGATAGCGCCCGTTAAATGTTCGCGCGATCAGATTTAGTTAGCGTAGACAAGCATTGAAATATGCCCATTTGCAATGCTTTCACTGAATTTCGCAGAACGATACAATTGTCGATTGAAAGAAAATTTGTTTGATTTGGAGAATAGCAAAGCAGTTTCGTGAAGCTGCGTAACACGAAATGTCTAAAAGTATTGCGATTGGCATATCTAGATGCGAAAAATAAAAAGAAAGGTGCAAAGCAGCTGGGCCTTGCTGGAGAAAATAGCTAGGGGCGAGTTCTTCGAGTGCAGCTTCAACAGAACGAAGCAAGAGAGCAATATTGAAAGGCCATCTTTAATCCATACTTTGGTGCCGGAGAGAGGAGGTGTATGCTTCCTATGTTTTAAACAAGAGCTTGCTAGTAATTGAGCGAGATTTCTAAGCCAACCATCTGAGCTCTGATTCCTCCACATTTTCAAACAAAAATGTATTTACATTTCCAGCTGTAGCAAAAGTGCAGGTAATTACAATACAAACTTGCTCTTTGTGGTCCATTGATTCTTGGTTGCTTTTGTTTATAAAAACTAAAGGGTAGGCTGACAAATGCTCGGAAACTAAAAATTTGTCAATTTTTTTTACAATTTCTTGTAAAGCAAGAAATGGAATTTCCTTTTTCTTATTCACAAAAATATCTATTCAAATGATACAGGGCATTATTTTATTCAGTTCCGAAAAGTTTTCATATCGAATCAAGATTGTATGTACATTTTTACCGTCGTCTCCGATATTTTTGTACAGATGTTGAAGATGTGAAGTTTGTGATAAATTTGGATTACCCATCGAATTCCGAGGATTATGTCCATCGAATTGGACGTACGGGACGCTCGCAGCGTACTGGAACGGCCTATGCATTTTTCACTCCAGCGAATGCTCACAAAGCCAACGATTTGATTGAAGTTCTCGAGGAAGCCAAACAAGTTGTTAACCCGAAACTTTACGAACTCTGCAGAACTCCTGGACTTTACAAGCGTATGTAGAATTATTAATGATGCTTGTAGCAATTGAACAGTTAGAAACGGGATAAAAATTATGCTAATGATAATTGTTATGAAGGAGGACGTTACGGCAACCGCAGTGGAGGTCCTATGCGGAATAGCAGCCTTGGCAATAGTCGAATGGGCGGCGGCTTCCGTGGATTGCGCGGCAATCGTGATGATCGCCGAGGAAATGGACTCGGAGGTCGATTTAATGATCGCAATAACGATCGTGGACTCAGCAAATGGGCAGGCAATTCTGGAGGTATTTATTTTTCATGTATTTCTGCTTTCATCTAATGCTCGTGGCATGTGATCATAATGATATGTTATGTTCAAACAGGTGGCTTGGGCCAAAGCTACGGAAGCAGTCAAAATCAAAGCTACGCAAATAAAGGTTTCGGTCAGAATAGCTTTGGCGGTTCAAGCTCTCTTCTTAACAGCAACAACAGCTATGGTCAAAATGGAAATATGTACGGTAGCAACTCGGGTTTCAATAGACCACAGAATAAATATTGAATCTTGTTAAATTGAAAACCTGGCGACGCCTACTGAATTTAATGACGGTAACTTGTGCAAAAAGACAGAAAAAAAATAATTCAAATTTATCTAGAGCTATGCAGAAAAAATAATACTTTTTCCACGCAAGAGATTGATAAAATGTTAACTTTTTTAAAACTTGTATTCCGAAACCGAAAGAATAATTTGCACGCTGTTTTATTAGAGATAATATATTGATTTATATTGAACGGAAGGGACGTTCTGAACTTACGATAAAACATTTTTGAGCGTCGTCATTATTTATGTTATGAATTCTTTTTAAAAATAGGGTTTTCAAATTACACAAATTTGAAGGTTTGTCAGAGCTACCTACTTGACAATGAAAATTTTTACCTTTTTTTTTAATAACTTCATGTAATACATTAGTTAAATCTTAATTTAGATAGCTGAGAGCATATAAAAACTATCCAGAACAGATTTGTTTAAACAGCATTCATATTTTGACTATAGCTAGATTATAGGTAGACTAACTTGTACACCTGCTCAAAGCATTAATAAAAATAAATATGTCTTTTGATAAATAGTAGAAGTTAGACAATTATTCCATTGACTTTTTTTCATAGTCTCTTTGGCAAATAGATCCTTTTCACAAATAAACACACTTACGGGCAGGATAAATGATATAAAATGGACAGTATATGGGGCTCAATAGTAAAAATAGATTTATTAATCAAATACAAAAAAGCATTTAAGTATCACAAACATCTAACAAATCCAATATAGTCGAACATACATCATAATTGAATCATGTATCGGAATCGTTTGATCGATAATTTTATGAATAGTATTTACATCTTAATCATGATAATTAATTCCTTTTAAAAAGTTATTCAGTAAAGCTTGAACCATAGGATCGCCACTGTTCATCGCAGCTTCAACAAATTTATCATATTTTTCATCATAGTCCGGTACCTTCCACGTTCGCAATAACTTTAAGCCTATAAACACACCGTAGCTCAATTTGTAATTCATCATCCCGTCAATGACATCAAAGAACTGATTATCGAAGGCTTTTGTTACAATCCACACCAAACATGTGCCGTAATTTTCAATAATCCACTCGCTGTTATAAATTTTGACGAGATCGTCGATATTTTTGCCACACGTTTGACCAAAACTCTTAGCATCCGTGGTGTCGAAGAAAATCTGATAAATGTTGAAGTTTATGAAGCATTCTAGCTCCTTTCGCACTAAAGTGTTTTCCAGGACACTCGAGATAAGGCGCCGAGTCATGTCTTTGTTTTGATTGTCCTTCAAGTAATCAAATACCTTGTTAGTGCCAAATTTCTCATGAATTTGTTTCAACTTTGTGTACGAACGTGGCCGCTCTGCATCGGGTGTATTCATTTGCTTCAAACTTTCTGATAAGATTCCCATTATTACTTTTAATCTGCCTTCAAACTTTTGCTCGTCAGAGAAAAGATACATGTTATATACGAAATCCAAGGTACTGTCGAATAGATACTTCGTAATGATTTGAGTTATCATATTTTCCGGCAGTTTATTGAAGACTTGGGATTCATCGATTTCATTCAAAAATGAGAGGATGAGGTTCGATCTTTCGCCTTTATTGAGTTGCTCATCGTCGAAGCTATGAATTTTCTTCAAAATCTCCGATAAATAATCGGTAGCATAATCTGCGTGAACAGATTTCAGTTTTTTCAGAACATCATAAATATTTTTGTCATCGGCTAAGAGGCCATGGATAAATTCTTTCATCAGTTGCCAGCTATCTTGGCTCGGAGTCTGCGTGAAAACTTGATAAACCATCTTGGCGACGACCTCGCGAATGCCAGCATTTGTCTCCTGGTTGCAGATTGTGGATAGAAATTGGCGTGCCTGTGGCTTGGGGCTCACCTGGAAGACCAACCGAATGCCCGCTTTTTTCACGGAGATGGCATTGTTCGCGCTGAGATGACTGGCGAAAGACAAAACTCTGTCGATTGGCACACGCTGTGCAATGCTGCTCAAAGTTTGCAGAGCCACTGACAAATAGTCGCCTCTACACAGTGGAATCAACGCTTGCAAAGGTGGCGGTGGATTGGCATAGTTGAGAGCGCGAGGGAGCGAGGAGACGAGCTCGTAGTCCTTCTTGGCATTGTCAGCGTCGATTTCGAGTTTGGTTTCTTTGGGCAAGTACGGCTCGATGATCTTGCTTAGAGTTGTGCCTTCCAGCAGGATACCCAAAATCAGAATACTGCCTTTTTCTTCAATGTCCGCCAAGCTCTTCTCGACGAGCTTCAAGGGCATATCCTGGTACCATTTGAGCGACATTACAAAGTGTCTCGTGCATTTGCCACCTCTAGCCAATTGATGTCGGCATTGAATTGCGTATTCGTTGATCTTCGACGAGATTTTGCTTGGATCTCGCTTGAGAACCATCAATGCATCGTTTGTCGTGACATCGTAAGTCAGATGGGGATGCTCGTCGACGAGGTTTTGATAGAATTCCGGGCAGTGCTTGCGCAGCGATTTTTTGAACGCCGAGTGTGCTCTGGAAGTATCTTCTTGGTCGACAAACAATTCCGTGGCAAAGTTCGCTAGCCACGGATAGTATTGTACGAGCATCTTGGTCGCCTTCACTTTGGGATCCAGCGGCGCGCGCAGACTTTTCTCGTTGAATTTGCCCAACTTCTCGACGAAGTACGACGTCAAGTTCAGCTTATTTTTGCCTTTTTTCCACACGCCGTGGCTTTCGGGGTACTTCAGCGGCAGCGCCGCCAAGAATTTGTCCAAGCAAGCTTCCTCGAGTTCCGCCTCCTGCACGATGAAATCCCAGCTGTCGCCTCGCTCGCAGCAGTACTCGAGGATCATGTCGACGAGTTTGTCGAGGAACGCTTTGTCGGCTGGCTGCGCTCCGTCGCTGCTGGACTGTTTCAAGAAGTACCGCAGCATCGGATCGAACAGACCTTGCGCGCCGAAGTAGCAGCCGCAGCTTGCTCCGGCAAGATCGCCTCTGACGTGAGCTCTCTGCACAATGTCTTTGACGAGCTGCCAGTGCTGCTTGTCGAGGGACTGCATGGCGTCGAACGATCGAGCCAGAGCCTCCAAAAATCGCAGCAGAACTTGAGCTTGCTCGTTCTTGTGACGCGAATTGTAGTACTGAAGAACGTCAAGCAGATGGGCCTTGCTCTTGTACAAATCGCACGACTTGAGCATGTACTGCAGGCACAGCTCCCTCGGCAGAACCGCGCACTTCTGCAGGTGCTCCTTGAGCAAAGGTATCGCCTCGTCTGGCGGCAGCCGATAGACGCTCCTCATGTACTTGGTTTTGTCGCCGAAGCCGTTGAGGTACTTTCGCGAGTACTCGGCTCGGATGTCGGCCGGCAAAACCTCGTATATGGATTCGTCCTCGAGCAAACCTTTGTGCTGCAGCAGATCGCTGCCGTAGGCCTTGCGGTAGTGCTCCCGGTACAGTTGGAAGGCTCCCTCCTTCGGATAGTAGGTGCGAATGGCGCCGAGCACAGTCGACGCGCGCAATTGGCCAACGTCGCCGGGCAGCAGGTTCCTCAGCATCGCGTCGTATTGCTGCTGGCTGAGCTTGCTCTTGACCAGCTTCAGCGGCAGCCAAGCGATGAACACTTGGGGCTCCTCGACCAGCGCGTCCGCGGCATTTCTCATGAAAATCTCGGCTCGCGCGCGGCCGAGTTGCGAGCTTCCGTGGCGACTGGCGACGCTGCGGGCAAATTCGACGAACACCCGCGTGTGGTTCTTCACGAGGTTCGGCAGGAAATCGACGTAGTGCCCCAAGTCCACGGCCGAGCCGCCGCGGTGATTTGACCTCGGCCATTTGGCCTGCCAGTTTTTGGCCGTTTTGTCGTCGATCATGCGGAGGTAGCGGATGGCCAGTTGAGGATACTTGCGGTAGAGTTCTTTGAGCATCCTCTGGCAGAGAAGAATCTTGCTCTTGCGAATTTGCTGGTAAACGTAATCCTCGCCGCAGCCGAGCAGCAGCGGCAGTGCTTGATCGGCGCCGAACTGCAGGACGAATTGCCGGTGAAAGCTCTCGGCTTGCTGAGCTTGCAGGCACTTGCCCAGTGTCTTGATGAGCTCGAGACGGGTGCGAAGCGAGACGAAAGGCAGCAATTTTTCGCTGAAGTACGGCACGTTGAGGAGGTCGTTGGAGGCACTGAAGAACCATTTGGCTGCCAGAGCCAACTTGATGATGCTCACGTCGTCGGATTTGAGAGCCTCGACGACGGCCTCTTTCGATCGCAGCTTCAAGCCCACGAGGATGCGCAAGTTTGGCTCAAGAGCGCGCGGCACTAGATTGCTTCGGCCAGTTTTCGCAAATTTCTCTCTCTCCTCGTTGCCGCTTTCGGCGATTTTCTCGGCAATCGAGTGTAGATCCTTGTACTTTTCGCCTGGAGTTTGGCCGTTGAGCGACTGGATGGCCGACAGATACGGTGACACATCCATCTTTGCGAAGATCTGTTGAAACCAATACAACAAGCTTAATTCTTGGTAATATACCTGTGCATGGCAAAGCTTACTATACAGCTGTAAGGTGTAAGCTTATCAGTGCGAAGATTTAATCGACTTTCAGAAAGAAAATTAACATTTGGATAATCATCAATTGTTTAGAAATAGAATATAACTAGAATGTCGAGTTCTGCAAGTATTTTGGTGAAGCTTGTGCAGCTGGGACAGCGAACAAGTTGGCGGGTAAAATGAAAACTGAATAATGCAGGACATATGTCAGCTGCTGTATCTTGCGACGCGCTTGTATTACAGGCTCACGGTCTCGCTGATTATATTTGCTTCATGAATTATTAATCCGCGGCGACTCCGAGCGACAAATCCTTCTATTTTAGCGAATGATAATGATTTCGTTGGTTGCGCCATTGTATTCCCAGAGATTAGGCGAAATTGAAAAAGAAATCCTTAAAAAAACACACACTTTCCTGGGGTCTAGAATGGAACAAATTTTTTTTTAATGCTAAGGCTTCCGGACCTTTTTCCTCTTCTTTTTCAAGGCATACAGTGTTGGAAAATGCTCGTGAACATTGGAAAAGTCCTCGGGAACTATATTTTTTTCAGCATTTTTCCAATATTAATAAACAAACTAAAAATGTAATTATTTTGCAATTTTTTTTGACAACTTGACACCGGATAATTATTTTTGAATGAAACTTTTTTCTACGTAAAGGTCTTCTTTTTTGCTATCATTTTGATTGGTTAAAAATGTTTCTAGCGGTCTTATAGAAGCCGAGAAATCAATATTTGAAGAAATGTCGTTTTTCGCCTATTTTCTGTGAGAAAAGCCCATTTGATTATAATGGGAAAATGCCGAAAAAGTAGTTCCTGCAGACTTTTCCAATGTTCACGAGCATTTTCCGACACTATATACCTTCAAAAAGAAGAGAAAAAAGGTCCGGAAGCCTTAGCATAAAAAAAAAAAAATTTGCCATTCTAAACCCCAGAAAAATGTGTTTTTTTTTAAGGATTTCGTCATATAATAAGCTCGAGGTAATAAACATATGCGGCCGGTCGAGTATTGAGCTAGATCTGTCTTTTTCTCTCGTATATGTATAAGTATATGTATATGTTATAGACCGGCTGTTGTCGAATGACTCACTGCGCGAGCGACGCCCATGTGTTTGTGTGCCTGCAGCTGTCCTCTGACAAACGTACGTTTATACTAAAATACACTGCGGAGAGCGAAGATTGCGGTATCTCTATCGTCGCGCGAAACTTTGCAACTGCACGCTGATCTTTGTTAAACTTACGCAGTGAAAGCTGCTCGGCAATTCCAACTGGCGAACGAGTGCAGGGATGAAACGATCTGTTGTGAGTGATCTTGTCGCCGGCAACAGTCTGCCTGCGGAGTTGCGGACGGAGACTGAGCAAATCTCTTTTGCGACTTGTGACTTCTCACTTCTGCTTCTGCTGCTGCTTGCTCCAATGCGCATGCGGCTGTCGACGGTGATTGTTGACAATTGGAATGTGCCATGGAGAAAGAACTGTTTTTTTTATATATATAAAAACGCTTTTAATAGACATTGTGCAAACTTTTGGATCTTGCATTTCATGGAACCAGAATTGAATAATTTTTTTAATGAGCTTTTTGAAACGACTTTATTACATTGTGCACATTGCAATTAGATGATGATGAAATTAATGTGGTGTAAAGGCGCATGAAAATGTGTACTTAGGGACAAGAAGTCATATCAATGACTTGAGCGAGCAAAATACTTTGTTGCAAATAATAACATTTATAATATGAGGAGTGACCTGAATAGATAAAAGAAATCGGACGTACTAGTTAAACGTGTTTTTAGCAACAATATACGAAGAAATAGTTAGGATAATTTTGTATTATTGCCTAATTAAAATGTCGATAAGACATGGAAAAACTTCAAGGCATTTTTGATAAAAAATATAGTATAAGTAATTTTTAGAAATGCTATTCATTCGAAGTAGCCATTACTAATTCGTACACGTCGTTAAAAGAAAAGTAGATTTAAATGAATAAAGTTTGTCGCTTTATGTAGCCAATTAATCAAGAAACATAACTGCTACTACCATTGCCTGTTGTTGTTTTCCGAAAAATTTATATCCGTGTTTCTTTAAAAGTATATAAATAATGACGGTGTTCATTTATTTGACAACTTTTATAATCCTCCTTGTAATTTGGGATTTGGCATTACAATACAGTAAATGCGGTAGGACGATCAATAAAATTCCAGGATTACCTACACTTCCAATAATTGGAAATTCACTGTCATTCGCTTGTCGAAGTGGTAAGTTTTGTTATTGTAAAAAAATAAATAAAAAAACAAAGCTGGAGTAAATTTAAGTTGGTAAAATGTAGCGGAATAGATATTTCATGAATAAATTATCTCTAAATGCATTCTTGTAATTCGATCGAACCTTTCCGTTTATATATATTTTCTATATTTTCTTAAAATAGCATGTCAAAACCAATTAATTATAATTTTTCAGAACAATATTGGTCGAAAATAAGCTACCTCTTAAAGAAATATTACCCGCTATTCAGGGCCTGGGGTTTCTGGAACTGTGCTGCATTCATGTGCCACCCAGATGATTTAAAGGTACAACTTGTTTCATATAAGCTGCCGTGTTGTGTAAATTGAAAAATTACAATTTTATGGATAAGAATCAGTTTTTTAAGTATTTTTTTTCAAAAATAATTGTAGGAAAAATTATTATCTAGTCCTCTATTTGATCATGTTGCAGATCCTTTTATCGTGCAAAAAAAATATTACTAAATGTCCTATCGTTTACAATAACTTGAAATATGCTGATATTGATGGTATAATTGCATCTACCGGTAGGAGCATTTTTTTCTACAGTCATAGGAAAAGTTACGAATAAATTGAATGTCTCGTTATTGTTTTAAAAGGTGAGCGTTGGGCGCATCGCCGCAAAATACTAAATTACGCATTCACTTCAAACCATTTGGAAGTTTATGCAGAGAAGATGAATAAACGTGCCGCTAAAATTGCTGCTGAACTTGCATCGCGAGATGTTTTCGTTGAAAATATTGCGCCAATGTTGTTGAAATTCGCTTTGGCAGCTGTTTGCGGTAAAGTGATCTACACTTTTGCAGTTGATTTAAAATTTTATGAAAATTTCGAAGTATCATTTTTTTTAAATCAGACGCAGTAATGGATTTTGATACTGATAATATGCCAGCTGAAAAGGAACAAGAATTTAGAGACGCAGTAAATGAACTCTTTGAAATCTCATTATACAGGTACTGTGATCGATCGACCATAATTTTCCTTGCAATTACTTCTTACCTCCCAAAAGTAAACCCTTCAGCTTTCGTAAAGTTTTTATAGTTATAATGCAGTTTTTAAATATTTGTTTAAAAGGGCTGTTAGACCGTTTATCCCAGACTTTATCATGCCACTACTGCCCGCCGGATGGCGACTAGCGAGGGTTTGCAAAGTTTTAAATAATTTCCGATGGACGGTAACATATTTACGTTGGTTATTTATATTTTTACCGCTACAATAGACAAATTGCTCAATCGAATTTCCTTTATTCGGCGAGTTCAGATTATCAAAGAACGACGTAAATATCACGAAAGCGAAGGATATAATATTTTCGAAAATGGCGTGGATAAGACAGAAGAACACGGCACTAAGAACGACGTAAAAGGTGATGAATGCAGTGCAAAACAATAAAATAAGCTTGAAATATTAATTGATCATCATGAATTTGTGCTGTAGGATTGAAAAAAAACTTGTCCGTGCTCGACACACTATTATTAGCTGAAAAAAAAGGTTTGATCGACGACCATGGCATTTCGGAAGAAGTACTCACTATTGCGGGAGCTGTAAGTATTTTAAATCCAAGTGAAAGGAAAAAATTTTCCATGATTTTTTCGTTCAGCCACAGGTATGATACCCATATAAATATGTTTTATCTTTTCAAAAGGGATATGAAACAACAGGCATGGCAATGGCTTTTCTATTGGCATTGTTAGCTGAGAACAAAGAACAACAGGTAATTGTAAATTATATGTCATCCGACAATCATTTTCATAAAACTGAAAGTGCTATTTTTTCAAACAGGATTTAGCCAGAGCAGAGATTTTAGAAGTTTTGGGCGACGATAGTTGCATAACTACGAATCACGTGAAAAAAATGGTCTATCTTGAACGTTGCATGAAAGAAACTCTTCGGTTATTTCCAACTGCTCCACATATAGGACGAAAGATGACGGATTATCTACAATTGAGTAAATGCTTACGGATTCCATTGGAAGCACTCTTGTTGACTGTTTTATTGAATTAAAAGAATTATTTCTAGGTAAGCACACGTTGCCAGCCGGAGCATTTGTTGTCATGAGCCTTTACGACCTTCAGAGAGATGATCATTTCTGGCCAGAACCAAATAAATTTGATCCCGATAGATTTTTACCAGATAATGTTAAACAACGACATCCCTGGGCTTATCTTCCATTTAGTGCAGGACCGCGCAACTGCATTGGTAACGATTATTATTTTTGCGAAAAATTCAGAAAAACTGACTGAAGGCATACATAGGTCGAAACTCAATGACGTAATAATTAATTTTTATGAACAGAAGTTTAAATTTCTAATTTTAGGACAAAAATTGGCAATAGCTGAAATGAAACTTGTGACCGCCCATATTCTATACAACTTTTATTTGGAGCCGATAGATATAATTGCTAGCTTGAAACTAGAAATGCATTTTACCATTAAAACTGATAAAATCGACCTGAAATTCATTAAAATTAATCGCGACCAGGTGAAAAGTTCTTAAATTAACAGATAGTCGATATTAAATGTGATTTTCTATACATTTTTTTAAACAACCTATCGTTCATCGGAAAAATACATTTACGATTATTATTACTACTACTTATTACTGCTTTATATTGTATAACTTATGGTGGACATTGGATGAGCTTAACGCTTTCAGTGCTGCAGCGTATTTTTTTCACATATATATGTGTCACGCCGTACTGGTGTTAACTAACTACGGAAAAGCAGGGTATCGTTTTTCAATAAAAAAGGAAACTTGTTTTTACAAACGAAAAAATATTTTATTTGTGGTACTATTCTCTAATAACGCTTTGCGTATCGATTTTACGTAAAAAATATATCACGATCAATTTGCAGTTACCTGACAACATTATTCACAAAAAGCCGTAATTCCAATTGGGGCTTATCATACATAGTATTGTTAGCATAAATCCTAGCCTAAGTAATCCTACAACTAACTGACGACGTTCATTGTTTGCTGATCAAAGAGGTCTGATTGAACTGCATTCAGGAACATTGGTACACTGTGCTGGAGTTGTAGGTGACGTTCGATAAATGTGGTAAGAGTTGCCGAAAAAGGGGTCTCGATCATATTGACACCTTCTTCATTTACTATGAAAAACAAATAATCGTCCGGTGATTCTGCGTACTGACTTGACAATTTGTATTGTCCTTCCTTCGTACGGTCCACTCTCCAACCGAACAGGTGGTAACAAGCTTGACGATACTCGTGTGACGAGGCTTTGAAAGCTTCCTTCAGGCGAGAAATTTTTATTTCATGCTTCTTTTGGAGTTCAGCGATTTCTGTGAAGACAAAAGTTGCGGAAAACTTGGTCATCTTGGAAACAATTATTGAAAAAATTTATCATAGAACCTTTGGTATATTAAATTTTCCAATTATGTATATCTTGTTTTTTTTTTAATTTTGACCGCTTATAATTATTTTGCGCATTTTAATAAGCTCGATTGGCCTTATCATTGAACAGTGTGCGCAACATGTTATTGTCTAATCGAAGTAACTGTTAAGTAATTTTACTAAAAAGTTTCTTGTCGTAAATCAATGTTGTTAGAGTATTAATTCGGAAATTGGATTATCAAACGTTATTAAAAAATAAAGGAAAAAATAAGAATAAATCTGAATACTATCGATAATCTGCTGAATGATGCTCGATGTGGTAAGGTCTCGCCCATTTTAAACTCTCAATTCCTCAAAATCTTTTTTACACTAAATAATATCCGTAAAAATGTAATAGCACTTGTCGCATCAAACTAAAAAAAATCCATACCTTGAGCATGTACAGAAGAAATAGCAGGTGCTCCGGCAATATTCCCAGAACCTACTGCAGCACGAAGCTGCTCAACTTCCAGCAGTAGTGCCAGTTGTTTTTCTTCTACTTGCTGCGCGGCCACCGCCAAAGGATTGTACTTGAAGTGCAAAATCTTGGCGTTGATGTTGAAATCACCTTTGAGTGCTCTATGCTCCAGTTCGCCTTTAAGTTGATCGAGTTCCTCTTTTAATTTCTTGTTTTCTTCTCTCTGATTCAGTCCGTCGATAGATTCGAGATCAGCTTCCAACTTTGCCACCAAATCTCTGTAAAAATTATTCGTTAAATCAACTAGTTGAAAACCAAAATATACAGTCAATCAGCGAAATAAATACCTGTAGCCTTCCAATGCTCGCTCTAAAGCGGGTATCCTTTCATTCAATAGATTTGGCGTTGATTCACTGCTTTGGTAGCTGGTTATCTCTTTTTCATATGTATCCAACTGTTCTCTGTAACTGTCTCTTTCCCTTGTCACAAGAGACAATTTTTTTTGTAATCTGCCTACAAATCTCGTAAGTCTATCTTGCGAGTTGGTCGTACTTGCTAGTATTTTTTTTGTCTCTTCGTGCTTCTGTTCAGAAGCAGCTAGTTGTTTTTGTAGAGAATCGATTTGCGACCTTAATTGACCTTCTTCGGCAGTGAGTAGAATTTCAGCCTGTTGTAATCGATTAATTTCCCGTCTGAGAGCATTTGGACCACCAGCAATTCCAATCGACTCGTAATCCGAAACTTTTGATAACAGCTCTCCTTGAGTAGCTTCCAATTGAGAAATTTGACGCTCGAGATTTTCAGTTCTTTTCAGCCTACAAAACATTGATACAAAAATCTGATAAATACTGCCTATCAACAAACGAAATTATAAAAATTACCTTTGTTCAACAGTTGCCATTTGTTCTTCCAGCAGCAATTTCCCTTTGATAGATTCCCTCAGGGAGGCTATAATTTCTCTAGCGTGAGTCAATTCATTTTCTAACTCACATACTCTTCCTGCTCTATTAACAATCTTTTTATTTGCTTCCAACATGGATTTTTCAGCTTCAAGAGTTCCAACTTTGATTTTGTAATTTTGTAACTCAACTCTTTGCACTTCAAATTCTTGTTGAATGGACCTTGCTTCCCTCAATTTTTCCTCAAGATCAGATATTCTCTTAGTAGCTAATTCAAACTTATACTCAATATCTTCTAGAGGTTTTGGAGTATTTAAAATAGTTTCAGTTTTATTTTCTTGCTTGATAAAATGCCGAAGTTGTTCTGTCAATTTGTTATTATCATCTACAAGTGCCAAGACTTTTTGTTCCATTTGGCTTTTCATCTGAATAAGAAAATCATTGCATAACTTGTCTGAATATTTATAAATGAAATCAATGAAAACTTACCTGAATTAAGTCTCGCTCAGCATACGCTTGGGCTGTTTTGGCTTCCTGTACAGTTTTTCGACCAATGTCCACTCTCAATTCCAACTGCTTGATGGTTGACTTGTCCTGTTCAATTTGAATTTCTAGCAATTTTTTTTCTTTACGAAAAACCTCCTCGAATTCCTTGCGAACTTTGTGCAGCTGTTTGATGGTAGAATCTTGATGTGCAATTGTTGCCTTCAAGGCTATAATCTATAAAAAAAACAAGTAGTTTAAAAAAACTAGTAGAAAAAGTAGAGGAAATCTTGATGAAAATTGATTTACCTCTCCCTTCATCCTACGCCATTCCCAAGGGCTACCTGGGATTTCACTGGTATTCAGCGGTCCATTGGAAGGCTCCTCCATCTTTGGCCTTTTTGGAGTCTCCTGATTATTATCCCTGTCGTTATTCGTAGTGGAATGTATGTGAGAACTGTCTCTTCTCAATGGAAAACTGCTGCTGTTACTTCTCCTCAACGCCTCAGTCCCAGAGCGCAACTCCTTTATCATTTTACTCGTACTTGGCTTTTCGTTGTCCATCTGCAAGCAAACCATTCGCGATTAACAAGCTGCAATCGAACGTAAACAAAACAGCGTTGTTGAACTATTTGAGCATTTGAGCTATCAGTACAGGTTAACCTACAAAACGTCGCGCCGGCAGCTTCGATAACACTACCTACTAACAGCATGAAATATCGAAATGAATATTGGAAAAAGAAGAAGCATACCTTACCGGATTCATAAATTTGCGAGGAACTATTGATAAAAACGAAGATGCATTCGGAGCCAGCAAAGAAATCCACCAAAGTCAGTTATAATACAAACAATCCTCAGCAGCCCAGCGGCGGCAGCGGCTCTAAATATTCGCGAATCACAAAATAAATTAAGTGCAAAGCTTGAGGGAATAACCGCGAGACGGCGCAGCTGTGGTCGATTGGGTACACTGCCCGGACTCTAATTCGCGACCCGCGAAGTTCAAAATCGTAATTGATTTCGTCGATTCAGCATCCAATAGCACCAAACGAGGTTAGGTCAAGGTGTTATTCTCGTGAGTTGCTATTTGGTGCCGATCGATGCTCAATCCATCGAAATTAATTACGATTTTGAACTTCGCGGGTCGCGAATTAGATTCCGTGCAGTGTACATATACCGATTGGGACGATTGGCGGGTAGAGTGGTGCGTGCGATATCGGACGATTGATCATTTTTCTTTTGAAAATGCCAAGATGTTATGCACTAAACGACACACGCACTTCAACACAAATATTTTAGCGAATCGCGATGATGTAACTGTCTTTTATATGTAGAAAATGTTCGATCGACTAATTGTTTTTGGAAAGTGCTGCGCACCACGGCCGCGCGCGGAACAGAGCGGATATTCAAAGCTCACGAATCTCACGATAAGCCGCGTGTGTTTGCGTGAATAAATACACATAGCGAGAAAAAGAGATGAAAGTTCATAAGTAAGTTATGCAACTGATATTAACTACGATCTGTATTTATATATCTATTTATAAAAGACGTGGAATTTTACAGGCGCGACAGCTTGCAGCGGCGGCGGCTGTCCACACACGTGGAGGTCGCCGGCTATAATATGTATTTGTCTCGCGTGGTGTGAAGTTTTTTTTTCGATAAACAGCGAACGCGCCCCTAGCAAATTCCTCTCTGTACAGCGATTAGAATATTGCGCGTCGCGTCTCAACAGCTATTTGGTCAAATGTCGTACAACTCAATATATTGAATCAAGAGCATTGTTCGAAACGTTGCTTTATTACGACGTGGCAGCATAATAATGATCGAAATGTTTCTCGCACAAGTACAAGTATATGTAGGCCATTGTTCGATTTACGCAGGTAAATTATAGTACAAGTGCGCAAGTTACATACATTTTGTTTATCCATCGAAATTCTTCGGCCTTTGTCTTCGTTGATTCCGTCATTGAGCAAAAAAAAAAAAAAAAAAAACAAAACAAAACAAGAAAAAACAAAAAAACAAAAAAAAACAGTATGCAAAACCGTAAGTAAGCGATTACTCGACATTGCGCGGATTGTTGAACGCTTAATAATATCGAGAGAGACGCGTGCAAGATGTAACTATTTTTTCGCCTAATCAACATTTCAACTGATGCGGAATGCTGTGCGCCACAACATATTACGCGCGTACGTGAAGAATTATTATTATTATGCACGACCGAATTCGATAAGTTTTGACAAATTGTCGTACGAGATAATAGCGATGTTTTGAGAGCAATGCGTGTGTATGCGCATTGTATAGCTGATTATTTTTAGGGACTTTGGAGTGATAATAATTTGATGTGTACGGCCGCCTTGTTTTTCGAGGCGATAACGAGTAGGTAAACTGGAATCTGTAAACAACAAAATAACTTTTTTTTTCATTGGATAACACGGGCTATTTTCGAGGCTCAAGTCCAACTGATAATTTCTGCTCGAGCGCGGGATGCAAGATAAATACCAAAAGGTTCGCAAGCTTCACGATGGAGCCTGGCACGCACGCGGAATTATACAAAACCAAAAAAGGTAAAAAAAGCAGCTGTTTCGAAAAAGCGCCGTAATAACAAGGTGCACGCTGTCAAAAATCCAAACTCAAGTCGTCGAAACAGCAGCAGCAGCGGCGGCGGCGGCGGCTCTCAAGGATATCAATATAAATACATCCTTGCTCGCGAGTTTCTCTTTCTCTCTGCATTATACTCTGGCTGCGTGTGATTTCGAGGCTCTCGCCGCGCGGCTATACTCCCTTAGGCGCTCGTTATCCTCGCAGCAATATCAACAGACGCACATGTATATAGAACTAGACCAATGAAGCAGGCGTCCTGCTCGCGCGCGTGTCAGTGTCCTCGTCAGCGCTGTGCACGCATTCTCGGGGCATGACGCCGGACGACAAAAAAAGAAGAAGAAGAAGATGATGATGAAGAGAAGGAAAAAACAAAAAAGAATCTCGGCGAGACTTGGATAGATTACGTGACGGCAATTACAACACGTAGGACGGATAAGAGCGCGAGCTCCGGCCAATTATTAAAAGCCAGCAGCTTCAGCGCGCGGATGCGCATTTAAGTTTGTAACTGTGTTGATCATGTCGCCGCGAGTTGTGCTCCACCTTACGATCGTCCTCGCGACGACTGCCGCGCTAATACAGTTTGGCGCCGCCGACAAGTGCAAGAAGAAAATCAGGACGATTATCTACGACAGGTGCAATCTCAGGAGCAAACGCAGCAGTCCGCTCTTCGATGCGTTTGGTGGCTTTCAAAGTACGAATTTTACTCTCTTTATCAGTCAGTGTTGGTCGGTAGCGCCGCTACTTGCACTACAAATTTGGAGAAAGTAGTGTAACTACAGTATCGCTTCTATAGTAGTTTTTTTTGTGCTTTTTTCCCTTGATGTGCTACAACAGCCTCCAGATGGCCGCCATGTACACTGCGCTACAGTAGCCGCACCACATTAAAGTAGTTGCGTTACTAGTGCAACTATTTTTATTATAGTTGCACTACATTCATTTTTCAATGTTTACCCAAAAATTCCAAATCTCCTATTAAATGTTTGGGGGAGCCAAAAACAAATGAAAACGTACAATTTTTTGAATCACACAAATGAATAAATGGCACAGCATGTATCGAAGGGCATACAGGGTTTTTTTTGTACCGTTGGCTCGCGCTAGCTTGCCTCAACTTAGTAATGCAATTGCTTCCTCGCTCACAAAAGACCCCCTTTACGTCCTTGGTACTCTCACGTGTATATGTCACGCATTTATTAATTTTCGCTCGAATTTTGGGATTTCGCATCCGCAAAAGGTGAACTGCATTGCCAATGTTTCGACTCGGTAACAAATTCCTATTGACGTATATGAATATAGGAACGATTTACACCCGATGGGCAAAAGAGTAATTCTATTGTTCGCCCGCGGACGGAGAAGCGGCATTTTAGGTACTCTTTTGCGGGCATGAAATCGCGGAAATCGTGCATGTGAGATCAAAATTATCATTTTGTGATTATAGTGCAACTACTTTATGAAAGTAGTGTCGCTACTGGTCGAAAATTTTGTAGTGCACTACATTTGTAGCGGCGCGAAGGAAGTACAACTACAAATTTTTTTAAAAGTAGCGCCGCTACAATCAATTTTATTTGTAGTTGCACTATTTGTAGCGCCGCTACTCATGTAGCGGAATGTGTAGCGATAGCGTAAGTCCGGACTTGCCCAACACTGCGGTGGCGGGCATGTATATTCATTGACGCGCGCGGCTGTTTTCATTTTTCTTTTTTCGACACTGACACTGAATCTCCTTTTCTTTTCACTGTTGCGTAAGTTTGTATGCCGCGGCGACGGGTCATTAGACTGGATCTTAATGGTATATATGTCGCTGTGGCAAAGTTGAACGAATCTATTAATGTCACATTTTATCCGTTCGGTTCATTCGCTCGCGAGCTTACTAACGATAATATGCGTTTATTTATAGCTTTGCCTTTAATCGGTTCGCCTTAGTCACTTGTTCTTTTTTTTCTGTGTGCGTCTGTTGCTCCAACAGAAAGAGAGAAAGAGAGAGAGAATACAGTTAAGCCGATCGCCAAAGAATAACCCACGCACGTTGAAAAACAATCTCAACGGAAGATTCCAGCCGTGTTGCAAAATTTCATCGAAAAAGTCGATATCAATGAGTGAAAACGATAAATCTTTTCTCTACAGTGTAAAGTCCGCGATAGTGAACTTCTATTATACCGATTTTTACGAAATTCTATCGTCTCAGTTTTTTCTTTTTTCATTGGCAGGCGAGACGGAGCCAGTACACGAGCACGCGGCCAAGCGTCAGATAATGTCAATCCGAGAGATTTTCGTGGCGTCGAGGGTGCCGATTTATCATGCGCCTTATCCAAGCTACGCGAGATACGAGTACACACCGGCTGTTCCACCTAGCGCTGCCGACATCTATCGACCACAGCTGCCGAAAGCTGCATCTTTGCCGCAGGTAGGTTGCTCGATCATTTTTAATACGTCGATGACAGGAAATCGTTTGAGCTCCATTAAAGATACAAGCTTGTAGCGTTCATAACAGAAAACTAAAATGTGGATGATATTGTAGAGCTTTGCTGGTCTTAACACCTCGTTGACTGAAAAAAACCAAAATATTTCGCGTCGATTACAATTTTTTCCCGTGACTCATTCAATTCCTCGTGATGTCTATTCGAATTGAACACGTTTTCAATAGAATCACAATTTCTATTTCTAATTTGAATAGCAATGAAGGGAAACATTTTTCATTTTGAGTAATTAGCGTTTTTTTTAGCGCCTCAACTGTTCTTTCAAGCTGATGTACATACCAAACGTAATTTTTCACACCTTTCAATTAAAACTACAGTAAACAAAAAATACCAACCAACCAAGTTATTATATTTAATGTTTTACAACATTCAATAACCGACTTTAAAAAAAGGGTATTAGTGCGGCTTCGCCGAAAATTTGTTTAATCGTATACGAAGCTTTGTTGAAATTCGAAGCTTTTTCGACAATTTTTTAAATCTTCAACAAAGCTTCGATAAAGATTTTTTCAATCTTTATCGAAGCTTCGTTGAAGATTTTTTAATCTTTTTCGAAGATTTTGTTAATATTTTTTAAGCTTCTACGAATATTTTTTTAATCTTATTTAAAGCTGCATCGAAGATTTGTCAATCTTTATTGAAGCTTCGCTGAAGATTTGTTGATGAAGTTTTTTTTCATTTGACCGATTTTCTATAATGGAATAAGTGCAATTTGAAAATATCGCGAGAAGAATAGTAAAAGTTGAAGTAAAGTCGATATAAGAGTCTATTATTAATTATTAAAAAAATTAACCAAACATTATTTTTCACCACGTTGCAGGAAAGTCATAGTGAAGTAGGATTCGAAATGAGCTACGAGGAAATGATCGAGCTATTCGACGAGTTCTACGAGCGCATGCCACGAGGCACGAAAAGCCGTGAGGAAATGCAGAAAGGGGTTTTGCCATTCATTGAGGAATGTTGCAAGAACATCGATCACTGCCGAATGAAGAAAGATTGTCCTTACAACTGATCAACCACCGATACTGCTATACTTCAAATCATCTGCCTAATTAGTATTATTAAAACCCATGATCAGTATGATCAGTATGATCAGTGTACTACAATTCGACATATGTAACTGTTAATTTGGACGTTGTATATTCTCTCTCCCCCCCCCCCCCTCTGTCTCTCGCGAGCGCCACTATCGACGCGTTTGTGTGCGCGCTTATCGTTACAAAACATGTATTTATTGCTCTGTGTACATGCGCGAAAGAGACACGTGTCACGGGCGTGCCTCATCTTTCTCTCTCTCTCTCTCTTGCTGCTCTGTGTAACCCCGATCTCTTACTTGTACGGAGCGCCATTGTAAATAAATATTATAATTGTGAAAAAAATTCAACTCTGTGTACGTGTATAGTATGTATGTGTGTGTGTGTGTGTGCATGACAAGTGAGCAACAACAAGAGGAATGCATAGTAGATGATTGCTGTTATTTTTAGCCCGCGAAAATTATACTCGCTCCCCGCAATTATCTCTCTCTCTCTCTCTCTCTCTCTCTCTCTCTCGCGAGGAGGAGGAGGCAACAACCTCGTACTGCATATTATTATTACTTTTCTTTTTTTTGCGTTCTCGCAGTTGCCATGTAAGAGAGAAAAGATCGCTCTGTCGAGAGCTTCAAGGTTATTTTTGCAAATGAAGGGAAGGGAGGGAGCTTTCGAAACAACAACTAAATGACAACACAAAGTATGTAATTTTCATGCTTCTCGCATTATATACTTTATTACCTTCTCGCTGGATTGCCGGCTTTGCAAGAAACAACGCCAGAAACAGAAAGAAAAATCGTAATAATAGAATAAAATCATGAGAAATCGGCGTCGGTTTATTAGACACACGTATATACAAGAAACACACTCTATATACATTGTTTATCGAGAACTATATAATTCAAACAG
>JAWWMK010000021.1:8527250-8560886 GCA_035047105.1 Galeopsomyia nigrocyanea | reverse complement strand
TACACCATTCGATTCGTCTTCTTTTACCCTTTCAAAATCACTCATCAGAAATTTTCTAGCGTGTAAATAAGCCAAATACTGCTCGAATTACTTTTGTCTGTTGCTTGCTGTCAGTTGTACCCAATATGGGACTCTACCGAAAATAATTAATGGATTACGAAAAAACACCACATTAATGTTTTTCCACGTTCCAGTTTTGAATTTTTGTGAGGAACTTAAAACAAATCTTGACAGTTAGTCAAAATAAATTTACTTATTCCACTTATCAATGATAATATTTCCGATTTTCGTTATATTTTTAAAATTAATGTTTATATGTAACTGTAACATTGTCACATCGTTCTAATCAGCTTATAATACTTGAAAAGTGAAAAATTTTGATTTTTTTAACTTACTTATACATATCTCGATGATTCATACACGTATAAAATTTCCTTTTTCTCTAATAGTCCCATATTGGGCACACAAAAAAAAGTAGTTGCATTTAAAGTGCAATAAATTGGGCTAGCTTTTATCTAAAAAATCGCGCGACAGCTCGTTTTAAAGGGTAAATACTCAGCTTCAAAACGAGGCCACCCCCGTCGGAAAATCCATTAATGCTGGTAAAAAGATACGGCTATTTGTCGAAAATAGTCCCATATTGGCTACACCTACCTTACAAGTTAGACAGCTGCGTATCGTTGATTGAAATTCAGAATGAATCTTCTCCGCGAGCTTACTAAATATACACAGCGGATTATTATTTTGGCTGTGCGGTAAATGGTGCGAAACACCACAACGCGCAACGTGTCCCTTCAGTCAGTAGCCGAAAAGCTGTCGCTGCACTATGCGGGCAATGCGCGCTGAGGGCTTTAAGAGAGACGTGTTTACGAGGATCGCCCGAGGCCCTCTCTTCTGGAATGTTTCACCTTCGCCCTCCGCGCGAGAGCCGCGTTCCGATCACACATTTCATACATATAATACATTCATCTCGTTAGCCCGAAGTTTCTTCGAAAAATATGGAAAACCTGATTTAATTCAATGATATAGTTTGTCTTAAAAGCTTCGCGGATTTATGCTGGGGCGATAAAGAGGCTGACGATCGATTTCAATTGCCGCTCCTCCGCTGCATCCTCGACGAATAGAGATTGAATTCTCTTGTCGCAATTCGCTCTGCTCTCGCGAACGAGCTTGATCATTGAATTTGCAAGCAAATATTCGCTGCCGAGAGAATAGCTGCAAAATATCTTTGCTTGGAAAATTCGATTTCTTTATCTTGTCGCGTTTGCAAACGATTGAAGACAGTTTCGAAATAACATTAGACTACTGAATTTCAAAAGCTCAACGGTCTGTAAAAAGCCTAGAGAGAGAAAAAACTCGACTCCCCGCAACGTTATAGGTACATACATACATACGAAGCACTTGCCACCCTGAAAAATCTCCAAATTCCCACTCTCTCAAACACATGCTGCTGTTCCCTCCCTCTTTCGATCGCTCGCGTATCCGGTTACTACCTCTCTCTGGCAGCAGCCGCAGCAGTATGACACATGGAATGTGCACTCCTTAACCGACAGAGAGATCCCCAACGTCGTTATTTGCGACGAGTAACTCGACTCGCAAGGGCACACGGGATGTGCGTATGGAGCCCAAATAGAGATTGATGGCTTTTTCATTGCCACTAATTTTCTGCAATTGATTCTTTTTTTTTTTTTTTTTTGCCGTTGCGTGAGTGAAAAGCAAATAGAAAACGAGGTGCACGGCCATTGAGGATTGATATGCAGATTATTGTGTATAAGCGGCCATGAAATATTGATAGTGTTGCGTGAAAATGAAGGATGTTTCGCGAGAGGGAACAGCTAATGGGTTTTTTGAATTGTAAATGTCGCGTTGCTTAATCGACTGGCTAGGGAATTTCAAATCGTCTGGAAATAAGAGAAGTTGAGGTCGCTTCGACGGGGACTTTTGTAATTAAGTGGCGCGCGCGCGAGCGTCCATTGTTTGTCGCGCCCGTACATTGTCTATATATAACTATTGAGTAATTATCCCGCGCGACGTTTGTCTTGCTCTATTAGCCGTGTAATTCGTTACGCGTTTGCGCGCCAGCCAGCCAGTCAGACTTCTATTTCTCTATGCAATTAGCATTTGGTGGCGAAAGTGCAGTTTCCTGTTGGAAACTCGCGCTGCTGCTGCTGCTGCTGCTGCTGCTGCTGCGTGCAATTATGCTTGCGAAAACAGTTCCAAAAATTCCATAGTTCGTTTAAGAGTTATTGAAAATTTTCACGAGCAGCCCCTGCCCCCTTCGTACGGAGTAAAACAGGACAGGGCCATAAGCCCGCAATGGGCGAGCGCGCGAAAATCCGATAAGCTGCCTTGCGGCCCGTTCCGCGGTATTAATCACTTTCTCACCCCGTTACCACACCGCGGACAATCTTATCGCTGCTGCTGCACACATGCGCCCCGGAGAGAGCCAGAGATCCAGATATTTCAATTATATACGAGCACGAGCGGACATCGCCAGCGTAATTGCTTTCGAGGCGTATAACTCGGCGCGCCAGTGCCGAATCATAACCCCCCATCTATCGAGCCAAAACATTCCGCGAATCGCGCCTGCACTGCACACTACCGCCGCTACGGGCAATTAGCTCGCCCACTACCGCCGATCGCCCCCCGAGAATGCCGTGGCATTGAAGGGCTGCGTGAGGCTGCTGCTTTCCCGACGGTTTACAAACATTTCCAATTCTCAGCGGTGACAATTGCATTCAGTTAGAAAGGAATCTGCTTGAATTACTATCGACGGAAAATGAAAAGGAAACCAACGACACGCGGCCTTCCTAAGCGCTCACCCATTTAACAACTATCCGCTCGATAACAACCTCATAAAGTACAGTTACACTTCCTACCTAAGCTTTACGGAACGACATTTTTCCAAATAACCAATATCATTTTAATCTTTTCATTAATTCACATTTTTCCAGTCAAACTTCACTGAAACACATTGATTCGAAGGAGAAAAATCCAGTCAGTCGAACCAAGCGTGTCTTTTACATAACGGCATCGACGTTGTATAATCTTCAATATCGGACAACAACGTAAAGCCAATTTCCACCCAATGAAAAATATACAAATGTAAATCGAAGTTTGTATACGTCATTTCAGAAATTACACTACGGGCTTTGTATATGAGCAAATCCACACAAAAAATGCCACAATTTGAGAAAGTTGGGGCGACTTTTCAAAAAGGTTGCACGCTCTTGAGGATGCTATTTTCTCAATCAGTAAATATATTACATACAGAACCTAAAAAAACAGCTGCCCATTTCCGAACCGGTATATGACAAACTTTTTTCGCGCGTAGAAGCTCTAAAAATAATCGAAAAAACAACGCAATTTTCTATGGTTTTTTTGGAATTTCACAAAAAACGGAAAATGATAGCGTTAATCTGACTTCAGAATCGAAATCTACGGCTCAAAATACATCGAAAACCATGTTTTGTTTATTTTCTACTCGCAATAAATTACTGTCCTTGTAGAGCTTTTTAAAAAATAAGAACGCCTAAAACTCAAAACTATGCAATTTTGACACGTTTAATGAAATTTTCATGTTGTCAGAGCTCTACAGGGGTCGAAATTCAAATAGAAAAAATACTTTTCCACGTATGTTGAGCCGTAGAATCCGGTTCTGGAGTCAGATTAACGCTATCGTTTTTCGTTTCTTATGAAATTCGAAAAAACCATAAGAAACTACAAAATCGCAGATTTTCATTTTTTATGAGTGTCAGAGTTTGCACGTGATTTTGACACTGTCAGACGTAAAAAGAGAGTGTCAGATTTAAGGAGGAGATGGATGAGAGCATTATGAATCTATTGATACCTCGTAGAACAGCGTGCACCTAAAATTGAGAGAGTGCACGCAGTTTGAATATTTGAAAATACTTATCTCGAATTACGGCATTTTTTCCGTGGATTTGCACATAATATATACTTATATACGTCAGCTAAGAGCTCGTGAGGCAAAATTAACCGCGTGGGCATTTATTGATTGAGTAGGCTGGTAGCGACGAGTATATATATATATATTAATTATGCGGGCTGCTGGGAAAGCATCCGCGTCGCTCGCGCTAGATATAAACTGGTTGTGCATGCCGCGCTTGCTCCGTTTTATTGGCACGCAAAGTGTCAGCGTTTACAGTCCGTCATAGAAAAACGACGAGATCGGATGAGTTTATGAACCTTCACGAGCGAAGAGATTTTGAAAAACTTTACGTAGATATTATCGTTGCGATCACTATTTCAAAAATACAATTCTTCGCGCGCTTCGGTACATCGAATAATTGCACGCGAAAGCTCGCTATTAATTGCGCTAATTACATCGAAAATGTTGCGATAGCATACACCAGTCCATGCTATAATAATATTTGAGAGCACAGATATGCGTTTTGACTTGTAACGGATATATCATATAGATTAAACGAAATAACTGATTTATGCGAGTGAGCCAATTTATCGCGAGGAATTTCACCCACACCCCTATACCCACCCTGCGAAAACGTCTCTTTTATTTGTATTATACATACGTCGATGCAAATATTTCGCTACGCACGCATGTATTTCGTGTTATTTATTAACGCGCGCGACAGCAGCGTACTGCGAAGATGATTTACGCGACATTGTTATTTTTTTTTATCATTTATTCAACGTAAACGCATGAAATTATCGTCGTACACAACGACGTTATCATTATGATTATTATTATGCGCGCGCGTTGCGCAACGCTATAACATTGGAAGTTATGTTATTACGCCATTGTGCCAGCTCAAAGTGCCGTAAATTGGGAACGACAGGGTTAATTTTTGTCGCACGCGCGCCTGATGTTGCGCGCGTGAAATTAAATTAGCCCGACGCGTTATTACAAGTCCATTAAAACTCGAAAAAGCCCATCATCCGAGAAAAACTTTTTTTTTCTCAGCCACTATAAAACTCATGAATATTCTCGGCGTGGCAACCGTCAATTATTAAATATCCTTTCTGGCCGAAAAAAAAACGTGAGGCCCCTTACATTAACGTTTCTCTCAAACACGGTGGTCCCGTACATATACACACTTGAAAGATAAAAACGTATCTCTCTCTCTCTCCGCCTACGCGCGTGGAAGATTCTATATACGTGGCGTCGGCTATGAAAATACACGACGTTGAATAAACAAATTGAAGAGGCGAGGGCGAGCTTTGTTTGGCGAGTGGCTCCTTAATTGCAAGTGAAATGGAGCAGCGACGAGTCCGTTTTAGATTGGTATTTTTGGCTGCCGATCGGCACTGTTTATTGAAGGTTTCTCTCGCGCGACACGGACAGCTCTTTTTATTTCGAGCTTTCGATAACAAACATAACGGCGGCTATTTTCAATTGGAAAAATTGAAAATTAATGCTGGCCGGTATGCGAATGACGAACGAGTTTATAATAATTCATTAACACATTAGCCTGAAATATCGCTGATTACGCGCGTGCATACCTCTCAATTAGACGTTATAACTCATCGCGAAATATTTCTTCTTCTTCTTTTTTTTTCGCAAACTAAAATCGAGCGGACGGTGTTGAAAATCCGCATAAATCAGCATAAATTGAATATACTCTCTCGCGATAACATCATATTTCAAAGTTGCGTCGTCGTCGTCGGTTTATTTTCTAGATTAATCCCATCAGCAGCTAGCTCGCTCGCAGCTCTATTTATGTTTTCCCAACTTATAAACTCTTCTCGTTTAACGCTTTCCGCTCGCTTTTACCTCTTTTCTGCATCTCTTTTTTTCGCAACCAACTGGCAAGCTCTCTCCCGAGAGAGAAAGAGGGAGTAGCTTCTTTTTTATATTTTTCGCGCAGTGTTTATACAACAGTTCGAGCAAGTTTCGCCGCTCGATGGTCGCAAAGTCTCCCGTAAGAGAATTTTCTCTCTTGGGCAGCTTGTTATTTTGCTCAAACAAGTATTGATAGCCCCGACCGCTGCTAATTAAAGTTTTCATGTAATTTCGCGGAGCTTATTAACCAGCTCGAGCTGTTTGAACAAAGCTCATTGTATTGGGAATAGAATAAATCGACGAGCATGGATATTAAAAAAGCTTGCTGCGCAAGCTTCCACGCAGAACTTGGCTTGGCGCTGCATATCAAATAGTAGAGCAAAGGAAAAAAGAGTAAGAAGAGCCGCTTATAGAGCGGAGAAGCAGGAAATCGGGAGTTATTCGATCGTGCAGACAAAAGGAGAGTGAGGAGAGAGCTTTGTATCGCGAAAGACGTCTTCGGCAAAAGCTGCATTGTGTTGGGCGATGCGATGCGATATACAGCGAGAGATACAAGTTGCTGAGAAGCACGCGATTACTTGTACTCAGCGCGCTGATTTTTCACGGCTTCGTGTGTAATGTTGCTTGTTTATTGCAAATTCATCCGATTCTGCTGTGCTGGAATACATCAATTTCATTCGAAATAAATCTTTCGGATACTTTTGAAAAATGCATTATTTTCAGTCTCGTCAAAGAACAAAGAAATAAAAAAGAGAGCTTCCCCTATTGCACTCGGAGCCGTCCTTGAAAATGAAAAGTCCAACACCTACATTTAAAAAGTCTAGCTGTCTGTAGAGAAACGCCGTCAGTCTCTTATCACACTCCCTCCGCCCGTGCTCTCGAAACAATCCCTAGCAATCAGGAGCAAAGCGATACTCGGCTGCTGCTGCTGCTGCCGCTGCCTACGTCACACCCCTTTTTCCTCCTGAAAAACCTCGACTTTTCCCTGGGCTAGGGAAAAACTCATAAAGCGAGACGTCAGCCGAGATGATGACTGCCTCGACACCTCCCTCCCTCGCCTTTTCTTTTTTTTCGTCGTCATGCCCTTTTGTCTAGAGGAATATATCCGCAGCGATCGCGTGTGGAGAAAAAAGCCCCCGAGGCACTGCTCGTTCCTTCCAATGCACACGCCTTATTGTTTCGCCTCGTACGCAAGCGTGAACAAACAAAAAATTGGCCTTGAAAAAAAAATTTTTTTTTCCAAGTTTTTACGAGAGACGTAAATTTAATTTTCTCTTGGCAAAAAAGCTGCAGCAATAGCACCGCAAGATGTTACGTTAACAACAACACAACTGTTCTGCTGCTGCTGCAGCGTCGCGAAAACGATGACATATGCAGAGTAGAGAGGAGAGCTCCGTATTGTATATATATATTGCTATAGTGCACTCTCGCGTACCACGTATAACTTATATCCACACGGTATGGGGCGGCCGCCTAAAAACAGTTGAAAGACGTCGTACGCGAGCGAGAAAAAAGCTAACGAGATAACTTTCCTCGCACGCGGCTTCTTCTTCTTCTTCTTTCTGATGCATTTTAATAAGAAGAGACGACATTTCTATTTATACAAAAAAAAAATACACATACGAAGGGCTAAAAATACTCGCACACGCCACTCAAACGTCGAGAACGAAGTTAAAAAAAAAATGTGCTCTGCCAAGCGAGGGAGAGAGAGCTGCATTAAACAAAGCGACGAGCGACATAATACGCATCGCACGCGAAGTATAGGCACGCGCCAACACATGCACACACACATATAATTTTCATTAAATCGCCGGAAGCGCATTGTTGTGCACAGTATGTACACGTCGATGTGGGTCAGAAATACATTTATTTTCAATCTTCGGTGCGCAATGTAACATGTCGCGGATTTTGCTGCTACAAGCCGACATCAAAATCGAAATAGCAAACATATAGCGAATGAAACACAATTGCCTGCACCTCTCATCCTCGTTATTTCGGGCTGTCGAACGGACCGATTTAATTTTCCACGCTCGATCGCTTTTCCATAGCTTGTTATATATATAAAATTGGCCAGCTAGCCGTGAATGATTATTCGTCAATCGTTTCTGTAAAAAGGAAATATTTGATTTTTTGGTTTTCTGCTGAGATAGAAAAGAAAATTCGCTGCATTATCTTATGCACAGACACTCAGCACCTCGAGTAGCTGGCCCCAAAAAAAGTCTCTGTCGAGTGAACAGTGAAAGAAGCGACTTCCGTTTGCTCTCCAAAGTAGCATGATGCACAGTGCAGCTGCGCATCCCTTTGATCTTGCACTGCGTGTGTGTATGGTATAATAATTGATCGAAGCGAGAATGTGGGTCGGCAGCGCTCTACAGCACGGCAATCGACTTGTTGTAATTTCACGTATGTGTGCGTTTGATGCTGAAAGAAAAAAGATCGTTTGAGTTTAAAGTTCAATTGCCTCTTTTGGTCAAACAGTTTAATTAAAATCGCCGGCACTTGAAGTGGCTGCACTTCAGCAAAGTTTTCTTCCTTCCGGCTCCGAATCGAGGCTCCATTGCACGTCAAAGCGCCTTCCTGCCTTCCTAATTCATACGCTCGACTTTGAATGTACTGTGCAAAGTTGGTTCTCTAATGAAATGGATTTTTCTCGTTAAAATGAAATTGGCTTAATGTCGCTGCGTGTGATTGCAGGCGGAGGAGCTGAACACGATAGTCGGCAATGCCTTTCGTATGGCGTACGTGGCGCAGCTGCAGCGCCAGCCGATCCTCCACGATGTAATTAGCTCCAAGTCCACAGCACACTTCCGCAAGGACAAGCAGCAGCAGCAGCAGCAGCAGCAGGACAACAACCGCAGCGTCTGGGTCAGTACCACGCGCCATATCGATTGCCTCTATATCTATACCTTCCTTTTCAATTTACCTTCCTTTCTCGCTCTCAGCTCCGTTCTACAATTTCACTTTATTCACGCAAGCTGACGCCCAAGTGCATGTAACGCTACATCGCGCTCGCCTGCTTTTGTTCAAACTATATATTCAAATTCATCGCAGTGAAAAGGATATAACGGATGTACGCGCGCTCGTGCACACCAAATATCATGAGTGTGCAACGTTGAACGACATCAAACAAAGATAACTGACACTCGCGAGCACTGGCGGCGCCAATTTTGACTCGCGTGCACGCGATACACGTATAAAACTTCGACATATCGAAGCCGCCGCCGCCGCTCTGCGACAAAGCCGCATGCATGTAAAGAGGCCGGAAAAAGTTGGCGCGACGCACGTTGCATAAGTCCCCTGCTGCTGCTGCTGCTGCTGCTGCTTCTTGGCATTCGCCGAGCATGATTCTCACTGTCTTATATGCCGAGAGTACCTATACCTTTTCCCCTCCCTTGGGCGGCAACTTTGCGAACTAATTATAGATGCAGCCGCGCGCGAAAAGACTCGCCAACTTTCGAAGAAGGAGATTCCGAAGCTTGCAAAAGGCTTATTGCCAAAGATATGCAAGCTTTCTCGCGGAGGTGAATGACACGCGCTATTTTCTGTGTTTTTTTTCACCAACAAACAGCCGATTTTTTCAATGGAAGACAGTGAAGAAAGCATGACGATTTTAAAGCGCGACGCGGACGCGCTTGTGAAATTTCTAGTCCGGTTTCCGATGCAGACGCACTCGATTGCTTACATTAGAAAGTTTCGTAAGAGCCGTCAAGTATTCAAAAACAATCGCAAAACGTGCAAACAAGCAGCATCAAAAACCTCGAACAAACGAAACGAGCGTTAGGCTTCCCTCGGCTGCAGCAGCACCTCCAAACGGAAGACAAAGCGCGCCAAACCAGAGCGATACGCCTATCGGGCTACATACACCACCACCGCACCGCATTGTGTCCCCGACGTCTTTCCTGTCTCATTTCTGCACTTCCTTTTTATTTTTCTCAACGTTTACTCTTTTTTTTCTTCTTTTTTTTGCAGTAGCAGCAACGTGCGTATTATAATGCGTAATTTATGCGCGCAAAGAGAAAGAGAGAGAGTCATTCTTTTGACGAGTTTTTCCCGCTTATTCGCGGAGCGCGCAATTTGCCTGCCACGATAAACATACTCCTTCGTCTTTCCTGTTTGCTTTAGAAGTCACTTCTTTTTATTTTCCGTCGCGGGTGCGTAAAAAAAAACAACGTGTAATTAAAAAATAGTTATAGTGTGTTTCAAAATCGAAAGTATAAATCAAAGAATAAGTAGAGAGAAATGAATGTGATGGTCCCGCTGGGAGACACACTATACGAGATAGCGATCGCTGCTCGTCGAAAGAACTAGACAGCGCACAAATCTTACAAGCCCTTTTAGTTAGTATATCTCGGTATACATTAATAGACACACCACAGTTCTCGCCACGCGTCTGCTTCTTCTTCCTGTATCGTTTACAGTTGTCTTGATGGATGTTATTTGAGGAAGAAGCACGAGCTTCTGTTCTCTTCTTCTCAGTTTTTTTGTCTTCTATGGATTGATACATCTTCCGGTGAAGAAGGTGCAGTCTGCGCGCGTAATGGGTGTGGGATAATTGATCGATTATTTACTCTTATACGGATTTAATTTTACAAAGAAGAAAAAAAATCATCGTCTTGTTTTTCTCTTAATTTTTGCAGAACAAATCTCTGAGCGACACAGCGAACAACAACAACAACAATACCAACAACAACAACAATAATAACTGCAGCAGCAGCAGCAGCAGCGTGCTGGCGGTGGGTAACAAGAGTAAGGCGAGTAGCAGCAGCGTGAGCAGCAGCTCGAATACGACGACGACAACGACGACGGGCAGCAGCGGCAGCAACAGCGGCGGCGACGACGACGACGCGTGCAGCAGCGCTGCCAGTCCCACCGGCGACATGAACCTCAGCGCCAGTTGCTCGCCCACGCTTCGGCTGTCCAGCGTCAAGGTAAACCAATCAAAGCCCCTTCATTGTGCCTCGCACTACACCTGCAGCACGCACTTCAGCACTGATTGCAGTATCATTCTCCCTGCCTCGATAGTCTCGCCAGTGTTGCCTTCCAACCGTTCTCCCTTTTACACTGCAGGCCTTATACTATGCCCTTTTCCGCTTTTCCCAAAATTACAAGCCACAATAGATTCTCTCCCGGTCTATGGCTCTTTGCTTTATAATCGAGCTTCAATGCCTTGCTCTCCGCGTGCAACTCGTGTTTCTCTCCGGCCATTTCGATGTAGACGTACATGGAAGTTTTGCGAAAGCGATATAGGTGAAATGGCACGTAGGAACCGTTATAACAATGATTGTTACTTGTGTTCGCGTGATAGACGCCGAACTCGATACCGGGACTACGGCCGTCGCACAACTTTGGCGCGCTCGACGGATGCAACGACGCCGCGCAGCAGCAGCAGCAGTCGTCGCAGAAGAGCTGCTCGCAGCAGAGCACGCCGAGCAGCGACGAGAGCAACTCGCCCACCGAGCTCAACTCTTACAAACGGCTGACCGACAAGCCGCCCCTCATCAAGCGGCTCGCCATGGGACTCGCCGGTAAGTCTTGCTTCCCGAAGAACCTGCTGCAAAGCAAGTTTGCGCTCCATCGATATATCGATGATTGAACGATAATCGATAATCCCGTGCGTGCTTACGTGTTGGTATAGGCGGACGCGACGTACTGGGCTTGAACGTCGCTGGCGAGGAGGACAGTTGCCCGTTGGTGAGCGGTGGCAGCACGCCAACATCGCCAACATCGCCAACATCGCCGAAATCTCCAACGACCACGAGGCCGCACTCCGGCGGCTACATCAACGAGGCGATCATCGATTCCGAGCCGACTACCACCTCGAGCACGATCACCAGGTCGACGCACTACGGCAAGCTGCTGCCCGCCACCGAGAGCCTCGACAACACCATCAATTCGTCGATCAACGCTAAGAATTTCAGCATCGAGAATAATAGGTTCGTTGCAGGCGTTAAGGAACGTTCCGCCGCGCCCTGCAGTGCGTGCACTTCAATTGATTAAGTCTTGAGTGACTGGCCAGTCTACATGTGAGCGTCGATCAATTTGTAGGTTGGCGCAAAGCTCCACGGAAGCGGATTTCAAGTCGAAGCGGCGCTCGCAGCTGAGCAGCTCCAGCAGCTCGGCGGCACCGGCCGACGGAAGTACTTTGGGCTCGACGCCCACGCCACCGCCGCTGCCCGAGCGACACGACAGCCTTAGCTTTCGCAACGAGGAGTCGGAACTCAGGCGGGCTCCTTGGTTCCAAGCTGGCATTCCTAGGTACAGTACTCCTCTGTTCTTTCCTTTTCTTCAAGACAAATAAAACTTACAATTCGCCTGATTAACTCGAAGGTGTTTTGTTAGCAAAAACCAAAACAAAACAAAACAAAACAAAGTCGTGATAAACTCATGTACTGCTTTGTATGAAAAGTAGTTAAAAAAGTTCCGCAGGGGGAAAAACTTTAGCGAGCTTACACCGCAAGGCGCAGTTCATAAAAAGTCATAAAACTTTCAAAAGCTTTGTTGGGTAATAGATTAGAGCTTGCTTGCTTGCGAGTCTTGATTGATGTACGCAGCAAGTACGAGATCAAAAGTATATTTTTTAATACTGTCTGCTCGTTAATTGAGTTGCTTGTTTTTTATTAGAGAATACAAAGCTCAATAGTGTACGTTTGTTGGTTTCGCAGAGAGATAACGCTGGAGGTGTTGAGCCAAGAGCCCGAGGGTGCGTTCATGGTGCGCGAGAGCACGAGCAAACCAGGCTGTTACGCGCTGTCGCTGCGAGTACCTCGTGACTTTCAACCGAGCGGCATTGCTCACTACCTCATCATGCGCATCGCCAAAGGATACAAGATCAAGGTACATTTCTATACGTTCGTTTGTTCATTCATTCGTAGGTGGAAAAGTCCGATAACCGAATTCTTTTCGTTTTTTTTTTTCCTTTTTTTGTCGTCTGCCAACGTGTGTGTGTATGTGTGTCGGCGTTCCTTTGTCGTCGCGGATTAAGGTCGCCTAGTTACGGATTCGCTTTTTCCTGTTTGCACAAAGGAGCCTAAGAAAGACCCATTTCGCTGCTGCGGATTTTAGCCGCCACGGCTTTTTGCTGCCGAGGGAGAGAGAGAACTCGGCATTTTTTTCGGTCACTTTGAAGCTTTTGACCTCTTTCTTCTTCTCTTTTTTTTTCAGCGAAAGGTGTCTCGAAATTTTTTCGTCTCTCTTTGAGTTGTTTCGATTTTTCATGAGATGAAATATTTTACGTGGAAAAAGAAAAGCTCTTACGTCGAATGAAAAGCTTCAGTATATATTTCGTGCATCAGTGTAATGAAAGAAAAGAGAATATTTGACAGAGTAATAGGGAAATAGCTGATGGGAATTTAAATATTCAAGAAGATATATGTACAACTCCACTTAAAATTGTAAATGTTTCACATGCTTTCGTTATAAACGAGAATCTTGCCCAGCTCTAATCGAAAATTTGCCATTAAAGTGTTGCCTCGAGCACGCACGTCGAAAAAAAAATGGAGAGAAGATTTTTCCGTGCGAAAAATGGCGACGCGTGGCATAAAAAGCAGCGCGCGCGGGCGCGCGTCGTAAAGTAGAGCGACACAAGGTAGAAAAATTCATTACACATTTCAATAAAGCCGTCTCTCAAGAGCACGAGCGCCCCATAAATATGAGAAACTTTCATCTCAGGCGATTAAACGCAAAATAGCTGCAGGTATATCCATCAAAAGCCCTCGTTTTCTCTCTCTCACGCGAAAAATCATTTCTAATAAGCTTCTCTCTCTCCCTCTCTCTCACGGGAAAACTTGCGCGCACATTTTCAATTTGTTTACCCAAGCCCGCTCTTAAATTTCTTTCATGAAAATTCCCGTGTATACATATACTCTCCTGCTGGAGGATTAGCTATTTCGGGAACGAGAACAGCTCGTAAAAAAAGATAGGTGTTCCACATTTTTGCGCGCTGTACGCTTTTTTTAATTTTTCGACGCGTGCACACGCGTACACACGGAGCGGCGACGACGACAATGCCGCTAATTAGCTACTTCGCTCGGTGTCCGGGATTATACCGGCAGCGGGGAATATTTACGAGTACGCCGCTATAATAAGGATTCGCGGGCGATTTAGTTTTAATGGCTGCTCGTTTTGGCCGAGCGATTTATTTTTAATTGGCCGCAACCCGCCGCGCCAGAGAGAGCCGGAGTTGACTTATGCGCGATATCTAGAGCTTGCGAGCACGATAACGCGCTTTCTGTGCGTAGCTTCTTAATTAAAAATCTCCATGAAAAGCTCCCCCACTTTTTTCTCTTTATCCTCTGTGCATTTTTTTTATCGCCATCATCGAATTTTCTTTTGCAGCGTTTGTGTACACTCGTTTATCGACATGACTTTATCTGTTTGAAGTATTTTTCACTCGATGTCATTGAATTAGCCTTCAGAAATTTGGCAATGCTGTGAACGGGTCATCGTTGAATTTGGATTTATTATTTTTCATTTCCAGAAGGTCAAAAACTAATAAATCATATTATCATTGCAGGGCTTCACAAAAGAGTTTACAACGCTAACATCTCTGATAACGCATCACTCGGTGATGCCGGAGCTACTGCCGTGTCCACTGTCGCTAAGCCGCTACAATCCGAGCTTCGTGAAGGCAGAATCGAGCAAGGACTTTGCCGACATCGACTCCGACCCGGACTACAATACCCTCGCAGACTTTCGCAAAATGATGGCCGACTTGAATGTCTAAATGATGTAAGCCGCGCTCGAAAAAACAAACGCGGGAGGCGTCGTTCATACGGTGATATATGCATTGTAAGTCATTTGCTAGAAGTCCAAGCGAACCGTCGTAGGATCTCGGAATATATAGTTTATTCATATAGTTGCTGTCGACAACCACTTGCTATATGAGCCTCACTTGTTGTTGTTTTTTTTTCCTTGCTGTCCGGGAGTGAAAGAAAAATGTCTTTTCAATCGATCGTTCGAAAGTATCCTATAAAATATCTCTCTGTCGTTGAAGGATATTTTTTTCTTACTTCGTTTGGGTTGACGCCGAGTGATGAGAAAAGTTGATGTAGGAGAATTCGTTACCGCTAAAGAGACTGCTGACGATGACCAACTTCTTTTTTTTATTTACGTCGTCCCTATGAAAATTTCTTATTCTTCAATCATTACTGATACTGTTTAAGATTTATTTTCTAATCGTGCTATCGTCGAGTGGCGTCGTTGGAAACTCGACGGAGCTTTCGCATCATATTCAACATTGCAAAAACAAGTATGTAAACGTAAATCGTTGATGTATAAAACAAACAGAAAAAATGGACACGTATCGATAAACTATGAGTAACTAAACAAAAAAAAGATGAAAGGTGTGTTGATATTGTATATAAATTATGATAACTGTTATGCGATGTCGATTGTATTTAATTAAGAGTGAGAGAACTGAATAACTAAAATAGCTGGTTGGCAACTCTTGACGATTATCGCTCGAGTAACCTAGTCTTGTACAGATGAGTCGTGCGCTTAGATTATATTTGAATCGGGCGGCAATTGTGAAAATCCAGCCAAGTTGCTACTATTTTGGTGTTTCGCCGATATTCCTATACAAAAATTCATATGTGTCCATCCGTTCACCTCAAGGAGTAGAACTTCTGGCTTCGCAAACGCGCCCGAAGAAAAAAAAATACGTTAGACAAACGGAGCAAAAAAAAAAATGAAAGAAAGAAATGAGGAAAAATCATAAATAATATCCATAGATACACACAGTTTAAGCTTGAACGTGACAACAAATTACATGTATATTGTTCGAGGTCTCAAAATCCTTAGCCACTGCAGCTATGTCGAAAAGAATAATGTTTAGGCTAAAGCGTTTGAGTCGTTATAAACTTATCGATTTATTTTTTCATCATTTTCAAATGTTCCATTGTTTTATTCACGAACAATTGAAATAATTAAGTTTACGAAAAATCAACATCAAAGGAAAAAAGCATTATTTGACTGTTTCAAGTCAAAAACAAAATACTGTCGTGCACTGCCAGATTTTTTTTTTACTTTTATAGGTACTGTAAGACTCGCTAAAACTAGAAATTACTAATATTAAAACTGACGAAATAGGATACCAGTGTGTTCAGTAGTGCTGAGGTAGAGACCCCGCTAAAAAAACATAAATAGCAGTTATACAAAACTAAAAACAAAGCATTAATACCACTATCTTCTCGTGCTAAAGTGTTAGCAGTACTTCGATGATAAACAAAAATCGATATGAAACAAAATCCGCAGATCTACGCTAAACTGGATATTGATTGCTGCTTCAGATTTGTAACGTTCTAAAAAAATCATTATACTGATGCGTCGTATAATTTCAATAATAAAATTATTTATTAAATATTGATTCTCTATATTCAATTTCCTTACTTCCAATCCTTAATTTATGAAAATTACCAAGTAAACCAATTTGAATATCAAATATTTATAATTATATTTATAATTTACAAATAACAAAGATGATCGTGAGCGTAAAAATATTACTGCTCCTCCGCCACAACGTGTCTTTTTCTTTCGGCAACAAAAGGCTCGACTCCTTTTTTCGAGTGAACGCGTCGGTTGGATTCCCTGAAAGTAAATACATGTTTGTAGCAAAGTTTCCCAGAACAATTGCAATTAGATAAGTCATTACGTACTTTCGTTTTATCTTCTCGCGCGCAGTACGCAATTCGCTCTGCGCGTTGTAAACGTGCTTGGGAACTTGTCTGTGTCGCGCAATACGTCGAACTTGCGGGTGACTTGCAAATTTCTCTTTCAGTGCTTCGCTGTAGTTCAGCGCAGCGCGTTCTCTCGGTTTTAGCTACGAAACATAACAAAGAATCGAATTAATTACTTTAGTTCTCGGGAAGTTTTCTTTAAATTTAAATAAATAATAATCCATGCTTACAACTCCCAATTTTTCTGACGCTCTCGCTTTCCAGACTCGAATGTTCATTTCATCGCTACCGCTTATTATGTACTTATTGTCGAGCGACCATGCCACACACGTTAATCTTTGCATACGTTTTGTGTGATAAATTTCTTTGGAGTGCCCTTTGTTAACTTCAAACAGTCGAATTGTTTTGTCATAACTGCCAGTTACAAATTCTTTGCCAGTTGGACTGTAATCTACATCGATTACAGCCTCTGTGTGGTCCATATGAACATTGACTGGAGTTTTCAATTGACGAGTATCAAACGTGTATAAGCTATAAAGAGAACATTTAGTCAATACTTTGCTGAATTTCGATACATGGAATTGAATAGAAAACAGTAATTACTTGTAATCTTCATTGGCACAAGTGAATATAAATGCTTCCATAGGATTCCAAGATAATTTGTTAGCTCTCAACTTCATTTTCACTCTTCTCAAAGGCCCAACTCCTCTTGTATCGTAAAGAATGATACTTCTGTCACTGGCGCAGGAAGCTAATAAATTTGATTGAACAGGATTGAATTTAACATCGTGTAAGCTGTCAACACCCCATTTGTAAGTTTTTATGGGTGCGCTGGTAGCCTCATCCCAGATTTCACACACTTCTCCGCACGTGGCAAACATTGGAGCAGATCGATGATGTGTTATTCCTGTTACTATAGTCTGTAAATACCATCAAACATTGATCTCCAATGTATTTTATTATTTTGTAATAATATAATCAGTAGTACCTTGCTAATTATTGTTTTAATTGGTAGATCTTCTTCATCCTCATCGTCAGGCTTTTCTGATTTCCAAGTTTTGATTGTTTTATCATCTCCAATTGTAATAAAATGCTCTGCATCAGGTGCATATGCTATCCCTCTGACATTTCCATCGTGGGCCAATATTGAACGTTCACATGTTCTCTGAGGTAAATTCCATACCTTCACATGACCATCAAAGGCACCACTCAGTAGTATTTGCAGTTTGGTTGAATGTTTGCTGAGACAAGTAACGGAATCCTTGTGTCCTTCCAAGTTGCCAACGAATGGTTTTGCGAATACTCTGTCCAATTTGACGGCATTTAGAGCACGTGCGTATTCCCTGGGAGCTTCAAAAGGATGCAGCACAGGATCATAGTTCCTGGGAACTGAAATGAATTTCTGTTGTAAAATGCAACTTCGATAACGAGAAAATTTATTAATATCACTTTCATTGAAGTTTATTATTGATTCAGAGAGTAAAATCATTAAAAAATTAGCTTCAAACTTGGTAAACGAATTGGAGGTTAGACAAGAGTAAAAATATCATTTACCTTTGTGAATGTCCCGTTTAGTCTCTCGCAAATATTCATCTGGATTACGCGATAATACTTTCACCTTCATGGTGATGATAAAACGATTATTAATCAGCTGTTTCGTAAATAATTTAAACCATCTTGAACTTGAACACACGTGTGTGTTTATTTACGCATCTGGCTGACTTCTACCGTGGCTCCATCTTAACGCAACTCTGCGAGGTCCGTGCAGCTGTTTATCGACAGTGTATTATAGCGGCTAAATACCAAAATTATGCGAGGACTTCGAATACCGACCAATCCCTGTTTTATTGGCTTTTATAGCTTTTTCAAGTTTTTTTCAAAACAAATTCATTTTCCCAATTTTCCGGATCGTTCCGCTCTTCGTTATTACAATTAAAAACATCTGTCAAAGTTTCAGAACGATCGGTACATTTGTTTTTTAATAAAGTTCCGAAAACTGATCGAGGGCAATGCGAGACCCGGCGAAAGAACTGGACTACTGGACATGAATATTTGCCATAAGTTTTCGGAACTTTATTAAGAAACAAACGGACCGATCGTCCTGAAACTTTGACAGATGTTTTTAATTATAATAACGAAGAGCGCTACCTTCCGAAAAATTGGGAAAATGAATCTGTTTTGGAGAAAATTTGGAAAAACTTTGGGCCCGCGGTAGGTATCCGAACTCCACTTCAATTATTTTTAAATTACATTCTGACACTTGTGATATTTAAACATATTTTTGCAATTTTGTGACTGAACCTTATTAACAGTTGCAAGTTGCTAACAATTGTAAGTTGGTTTCTATAGAGGGTTCTATTTACTTTTGGACAAAATTCTATTAAAAAACAACCCTGAAAAACGATGCCAGCTGCTCTGGCTGGCGGAATGCTTCCTTGGAGATAAGAGTATTTTTCGTATTTCAATAAGCGATCAATTTTTTTGTCAAATAAAAATCATTCAATTTCGCCAGCATTATTGTTTCTTAATAAGCTTGATAATGTCTAGTTTGTGTTTTCTTAATTCAAAGCACCTTCTCTTTATAGCTACGCAGTTGAAGTGGATTCTATTTGGTGTTATTTTCGAAGTCGATTTTAGTTTTTACACTAGAAATTGATCGTGCGATAACTCTTTTCAAAGCTGCTTTTATAATCTTTAAAACGAGCCCTTACACGTTAAAAAAATTCATTGTCTATCCAAAGTTACAGTAATTTATGCATAGTAATAGATTATGGCCATAGCAGCTGGCAGCGTTTTTTTACTTTTCATAGAGAATATTTTCCCAAAGTTTTATTACAGACGGTCTTTCACGAGGTTCACACTTTCCTTCCAATTACTTTCATTGAAGCTTCTTACTATTATGTGAGTAAAATAATAAATAAATTTACATCAGTATTATTATCATTGCGAAATAAGTGAGTGACTATTTTATCAAACACAACAATGAATCATTATTTTGAAAGCTGCTTGCTCAATGTTCTTAAATGCTAAAAATAATAAATTTTTACTAAAGTCACCGGCTTTGGTCCAACTAGTAATATTTTAATATAACCACCTAAAATTATCGATCAATTATAGTTCAACTGATGAGAATCTATTTTTTGTTTGTTTGTGAAAAAAATTAAATATTATACTGTGCTTACGTCTATTTTTTTTTCAAAGCTGCACAACTGTTATTTTTATTTTCTGAAACACATTAACTTCTATGATCTACGAATGACTAAATTCGATAGACTTATATTAAACTTATTTCGACAAAAAATTGTTGCGAATGAATAATTAGCCGTTATAGTCACACGATATACATTTGTTATGTGTTATCACTGCGCCGCATGGCCATTGTCATAATCAAACAAATTGTTCGTTCCCTGACAAAATGCCTAATTATAGAACGTGACGGGTATAGGCAGTTTTATTGATCATTTTATTATTTTCTATTAGCTATATTTTATGTAATCTTATCGACAAGATCGACTTGCGTCACATGTCGGCCGAAGTCATGTGCAGTACATTAGAATCATTAGAATCAATTGATGACTATCGATAGATAATAATCTTCCTGAAATTGTTTCATTAATAATAATAATAATAATAATAATAATAATAATAATTGGCGGAATTGGAACATAAGGATCATGTCCTCTATAGCGTTAGTTCCTAATGTGCTTTTTTAATTATCGAATACCCTTCTAAATACTTCCGGTTAGGAACAAATTTTATTAAACAATAGGGACACGAGTGTATGTACTTAACTAAAAAACACGCAAACGTTAATTTTGAAATGCTTTTGCAAGCTACTAAAAATTCTTTGCAATAAAAAGATAAATGCAACTGAACTTTTGTCAATCTAATCGTATCGTCCAGTGCTCGCGCACACAATCATAAAATCGCAATATCATCATATCAAAGTCTACATTTGAGCATCTCAACAATACCAATCTAATTCTATTCGCTCCCGAGACGTAAGCCTACTCCTACTTCATCATCCCACTTAGTCCCCTAATTTTTTTTTTTTTTTTTTCGAAAATTCGCTTCAAGGCTAACGACAGCCTTACATTGATTGTTCGCGCATGCGGCAAGAGATCCAAAAAAGAAAGGCGTGTCTATGACCTATTCGTCATATTATGGCGAATCTTTCTAGGAAAGAGATTACACATGTCGTATACATATACGCGCAGACATGTGAAAAAAAGTGGAATTACCGATAAGATACCTCGTAAGCTTTTTAACTGAATTCACGCGAGGTGCTCGCATCATTCGTCGCCCGACGTTTACTGAAGTAACGTTCGCATATCTCTCTCTTTCTGTTCCCATTCGACAGTTCAACTTCGCGGAAAATGCCAGGTAAGCCCCTCTCTACACGAGTGTGCTTTTTTATCATCAGCGGGTTTGTTTAAGAGAGTTTGGATGACGTGTCCATTTGTTGCTTAGCTTTTTCTTTTCTTCATATGCATTATTTTTTTAGCTAGAAATAATGAAAATTAGTTGTGTGGTGTATAAAAGAGTGTCGTAAAAATACTTTATTTCATAATTTTAATTTAAAAAAATCTTTTCTATAAAAACTATCAGTGTATCAGATCTATTAGCTATTCGTGTCAATTATTTGCAGTTTTTTACAGTATTTTCTTGTTAATTAATAAAATTAGAAGAGACAAGTTTTTTCCATTAACCGAACAGTCCCACTCGCAGTGCCACGATAAGATAACAGTGCATGACTAATTCGATTAGTAATTCGCAAAACAGACTCGTAGATATATAATCCAACAAACAAATTGAAATGTCTCATCGTTAACTGTTTGCGGTGAAAAATCAACTGTAACTGAGAGAGAGAAAAAAAATAATTAGAGAAAACTAGAGGCGTAGTTGAGAGCAAGAAAAATGTGGAGTAAAGAAAGACATATTTAACCACTGTGTTGTGTGGCAGCGGCGGCGGCCGACGTAGGCGGAAGGTTGAGAAAAATACCGTTGCAGTTGATTAATTAATGTGGGAAACGGATTAAATGCACCGCTTCCTGCAATACTTAAGCTCATCCTATTATTGAAATATCTCTTGCAGTCTGCGGATGAAATGATTTGAACGGTGTTTTTCTCAAGATTCTTCCGTGCCTCCGCCGCCCCCAATCGCCAATGCCGCCGCCGCGCCGCAGCCCCTTTTCGCATGCGGTGTCTGTGTGCGCCTGTAAACCAGTCCCAATTCTCGTACAACAGCCCGCAATACTATGCAGTTTGGTTAACGATCTCTTTCGTATAACTAGCACTTTTTTCTTCTTCTCCCAAACAGCTTGAGATTGCACGCGCTCTCTATCTCTCTCTAGCTCGGTACGAACGCTTAATACTTTTGACAAAACCAAATCAAACGAACAAAAGCAAAAAATGGGATCGTGTTGCTCGACGGACGAACCTGGTATCGTGCACCACCAGCCAAACTATCCAGCAGCGAATCATCAAGCTCCAGCTCCGCAAAACATGTACCCGTCAGCCCCGAATCCGAATCCCTATCCTCGGCAGCCCGATCCTATTCCAGCAGCGCAAAACTTGTACCCAGCAATTGCAACGATGCCATTAAATCAAGCACCTTCATCTTCTGACGACACAGGATACAAGTGGGTACATATGTCGGCTGGTATGCCAGTCCCTGAGTCCGCCGTAGTCGGCGGTATGGATATCGACGGCGCCACCATCTACGTTGGACGCGCGCAGCACGACGGTGACATGCTACCCGCCAAAGTCATCCCCGAGAAGAACGTTGCCTACGTTTGCCACGCTGGACGGGAAATCGCCAAGCACATGTTCGAGGTCAGTTGATTATTCATCAAATCGCGGACAATCTATGTCATTTGCTTTCGTTCATTGTTCGTGCAGTTGTAATCTAGGCTGCTACTTTGTTTCTACAAATAGCATCAACAAATTATTTTATAACTTTCGTGTTGGCCGTCATAATGCTAAGTAATGTGCGTCATGTGCTTTTCCAATGGGGACACATTATCTGCTGCTGCTGCTGCTGCTATTCAACACACCTTACGTTCGCGCCTACTTATCATCGCGCTTAACAAAAGTTAGGCAACCTTGTATTTTTTCAAACATTTTTCGGGCTTCCAGCTAAGAACTGGCCTCGCTCTATTATTCGTCAATAACGTATGAACATATCGTTCGAACATTGTCTGATAATCGCACCTGTACAAATACAGAGCCGCGATGTTTTCGCTGTCACTACAATCTTGCGTCGACAGCTTATACATTTTTCTTGAAAATTCTTCAACTTTTTTTTACAATCATCATTGATTAAAGTCATAGCCAGGCTCCTGATAAAAACGATAAGTCGACTTGAGTTGAGATAAAAAAAGTGAGTATCGCATTCGTACAGCTTCGCGTAATTCTTAATTACGTTATATTCGTCAAGGCTATTGCGTAAAACTCATGTGCATATAGAGAACAAGAGGAAAAAAAGCTAAAGTTTTAACCGGCAACTCCGCGCGGCGCTTACTCTTGAAAAATCACGCGGCAGCAGTGCAGCTTTCCGCAAAGCTGCCATTAACGGTACTCCGCTCGCGCGAGTCCTGTCAGACTTATCGCGAAGGTTGCAATTTAATCAGCGAAGGCAAAATAGTATTAAGTCGTTGCGAACGTACAGGGAGACGTATTATTCTTTTTTCTACTCGACTAAAGGTTTTATAAGCTTTTATCGAGGCAGTGTTAATCCGTGGTCGAAGGACAGCCGATTTTTGTTTGATATTAATGATAAGAAGCCGATGAGATAACGGTTATTTTTACCTATTCGGCTGGGATGATTAGATTAGTGGATGAATTTTTTTTCTCTCCGCAGCTGGGAATTTTTGTTGTTGTTGGTCATATTGAAATATTATTCCGAGTATTAAATACTTGACGTAATATTTTAGCGATTAAAATAATGAAATTATCATTGATCTGATTGCACTTGCACCTATTATCGTAAATATAGAAGATTGGAAGCTTTTTAGGAATGCCAAATTGAACAAGATAATAAATTATTGTTTGTGCATTAAGCCAAGAGTTTGATTGTTAAATTTGAGGTTCTGCAAGAACGAGGAAATGATTGATCGGTCGATCTAATGATATTTGTGGCAGGTACTCACCAAGAGCGACTTTAACTGGGAATACGCCAGCAATGGTCACATTCCCCCCAACGCCGTAATCGCTGGACAAACCCAAGACGGTGAACCGCTCTACGTTGGACGTGCCATGCACGAGGGATCCCAAACCATCGGCAAGGTATGTTTCGTTGGATATATGTTTTTATAATCATTTTAGCTACTCACTTGTTTATTTGTTACAATTGAATTTTCCAATATTATAATTGAAAGCTCAACAAGGTTTAAGCAACAAAAACATCTGGTTGAATTTCATTCGGTTTTGCAATAAAAAAACACAGGCCCAGACATGCAAATTGAGCATAGTAATATCTGGCAAACAATAAGTGAAGTAACATATAGATAGTGTTATAAAAGCTCTATGCCGAGTTGCAAGTTAAGCCTCGAGAGCATTGTAGAAGCGCGCGCGGAGGATATTTGAATATACTACGACAATGAAAAGAAATTGCGCGAATTAGCGTGCAGTGGCGAGGAAAGAGCGAGAGAGCGAGAGGATGACGCTGTGATTATTGACATTACAGGTGCAGCAGAGCCACGGCTGCCTCTACATTCCCTTCGATGGCCAGGAGATATCTCACCGAGATTACGAAGTTCTCGTCATGCACTGATCGTCGTCATCATCATTGTCGATTCACCTCTATCTACATTCCATCGCCAACAACAGACAATTCATTCTTCTTTTTGTTAATATAGTTCTTTTCTTCAACAAACACTCTGCCTAAATTATTATTTGTCAAGACTTTCTTTTATTAAATGATTTTACATATAAAACTAAATCTTTCTTTTACTTGTTTGTTTTTCTTCATCTCGGATATGTATATATGTATAATGTATACTGTAGCGTGTTTACGTAAGTTATTACTTCACGACTTCAAGAACCATCTGCTTTCTCGCGGAATGCAATTATCGGTAACACGTATACGAAATTTGAAGTCATTATAAGGCGGTTACGTTCTCGGAATATTCGCTGATTTAAATAAGCCACGTGAACGAATGCGTGAAAAAAAAAACATAAAAGTGCTATGGCTATTCAGGAAGTCATAATTATGATTGCTGGGAATTTCATTAATTTATAGATCGTTACATGATTTTATACTTTTTCATAGCGAAATACATAATACATGTAATCGCGGATCTTCCATGTAGCCACATGTATATAATTGAGTGTTACATTAATTTCTCATCTATCATATTACGAACAATGTACAAACAAAAAGGATTCTGTCGGATATTTTTTTAAATATGCTTAAATAAACGAGTGTTGATCAATGAAAATTATAATTCCGGAAGGTATAATGGGCCGGAAGAAATGTACTTATATTAACTATCATTTCCAATTCTTTATTACCAGAAATAAATAATATTATAGCACTATTATAAAATTAATTTGATATTACGCGACGATGTTATATTTCAGCGTGTAATCATAAATTATCAAATGCTCTGCGATTTTGCGTTATCTAAGTGTCGTCTATCCGATGAACTTTAAAAGTATAAACAAAGACATTAATATTCCGAGAGACAATGTTTACGTCCGTGAAATTACAGGTTGAAAAGCATATGATTAAAATGTTGCCTGAAAAAACGGAAACAACAAACGTCCTTCTTTTTTTCTTCGTTTCTGGGGCATTTACATAAAAAAGTAGCAAATAATATTCCAAGCTTTTTCTGCGAATCGATAAAAATCTGAACCCTCGACTATCGAAAAGAAATAACTTGCGACTGACAAAAATAAAAATTCAGAGTAAAAAAAAGGAAGAATAAGAAGGAGAAATCTCACGCGCCACACGTGCGTGCTTTTACTTTCGTCATCGGCTTGTGTCGCGACCCACAAAAATATTATGCACAATAAGAAAGCCCCCCTGGAGCAAAATGCAGATCGCTGAACAGCCCACGCAGCCGCCGAAAAAAGGGGCCTGGGAGAAAAACAGCAAACCCGTTTGCACAGTGCGAAGAGAGAGCTTTCACAATTTCTCCGCAGCTCTCGCATTAGCACCAGCCAGCCGAATTAAATGAGAAAAATCCCGTCTCTGCCTATGCGCGCAGCTGAAAGAGCGAGATAAGCCTTCGCTGAGTTTCTCGCGCACGCACATACATCGTGGTAATCAGCCACTGGCTAAAAGTGAAAGTGATTTGGTAGCAACGAAACTGTCGTTTTTTTGTAGTTTCAGCTGATCCGAGACGACCGTTTGAATCGTTTTAGAAATTTTCAAGGTCTGTTAGCGTTCCTGATTTATAAGCGCACCTCGCACGTTTGCGTAAATACTCAGCTTTCTAAAGAAAAATCAAGCTTTTAGCTAATTTGAATATCACTTTTGCTTTCGTTTCATCGTGGAGGATCAAGCGATTGCCAATATTACGTGGTGAAAACTTTCTACGAATTTTCAATGGAAGACAATATTTTCAATGATTTTATGATAGACAAATAATTGCAAATTGCGACAAACTATCTGCAATCTTTACTAATTCATTATAGCCAACGCAACAATCGAAATAACTTTATTGTAAATTTGATAGACAGTTGAAATTTTTAGAATTGGCCAAATACAAATTGAAAATGAAATTAAAAAATGGATACAGGTGAATGAAGTAAAACTGATGGATATTTATGTAATGTCGAAAAACGAGCTCTTTACATAACTTTGAGTGAAAGATTGATTATTTTTATGTTGAGGAAGATATTCAGTGACAAGAATGTAATTTGTATGGTTTACATTGATTATCGACAAATTGTTAGATTTAATCACTCCAGATTATAACCCTCCACCTACAAATAATAGAGAAAATCTATAAAGAGGAAACATCAATTTCTACGCGAATCAATAAATCGTTAGAGTTTCATATCTCGCCAATAAATAGCCGCGTGTAACAGCGTTTTCGTAAATCTATATATCAGCGACGGTATAGTCGAGCGCGTCGGCAATCAAACGCGGCTCTCGCAGGCAGCGCGCATATCGAGAGTGAAAGCTGCGCGCTTGGCGGGAAAATGTTGAACGAGCTGCCCACACGCGGCGGCGACTCGAGCAACTGCAATAATACAGCAGCCGACGAATGAAACAACAAAGAAAAAAACAATACCGACGGAAAAGTGTTTTTGCAAAGTGAAATCGACAAGGTCGTCGTGTGTTTACAATTTGTCGCCTAACAAAAAAGAATAAACGTGTTTTCGCTGATGACATTGTCGTCATTTTTTTTTTGCAAACCGAGTGTTGCGAATATCCTGTCACGCAGAGTTTAGTATTGTGACATCCGTTAATCATACACTTTTGCTGCGTTTTTTAGCGATAAAAGTTTATCGCCTTGCATTAATTCCTCTCTCGCGGCGAAAATTCAATTGCCTTGAGTCGCCTGCGTTTCTTTGTTTTTCTTAATCGTGCTCGCTTTCGATTCACGCAACAAAATCGATATCCCTTATCAGCTTTCTAAAGGATCGCCACTGAAAATAAAAAAAACGCGATAGCAAGAAAAATAAGAGTCTGAGCTGGTTGAACAGCGAAACTTGGGCGCACGGTAGCCCCGCAAACACACCTTTTGGAAATTTTACGAGCGCATAATGATGCTATTTCTTGAGCGCGCAATAATCATCAATCACTTTGGATATACGCGCGAGAGTATAGAGAGAGGGAGAGAAGCCCTCTCCATTCGATTTCTCTCTTGCACTTTTTCTCCCCCTGGCGCACAACGCCGCCAACGCCTGCTGAGACGAAGGAGAGGGCTAATGGCGGTACTAAACAGTAAGTGTCGTTCCGCTTGATTTACACGAGCGATCGATTCTACACGTGGATGTAGATTGTCCGTAAAATTTCGAAGTTTTCGTACATCGATACACCCAATCATCCAGCGAATACTTGTTCAAAGCAAAATCGGCAAACAGTTCAATGATAAAGGCAGCTGGCGAAATAAGGGATAGAGTTGGGGAAACAAAGAATTCCTGAGCAGTCGCAGAGAGCCGCGAGCATAATTCGCAATATCGGCGGCTGCTACTCCCCTCGCTCCTCGATAAAGCCAAAGCAAAAAGGAAAAAAAGCTCTCCCTCTTTTCTGCGTGCAGCAGCAACAACAACAACATCCACCTTGCGAGCGAGCGGCTGCAATCATAGAGTAGCCGAGTATAAAGAGAGAAAGATAGCGTTGAAGAGAGAGAGAGAGAGAGAGAGAGAGAAGTGCATAGTGGGGTTCGAAAACAGGTTTCCGCGCGCATTCTTTACAACTCGAACTCGCGGCGCGAGTGTAGAGTAGCGTGTGCGCGCTTCCTCGACTACTACTATATACTACTACCTACTACCTACTACTCTCTTTCTCGCTTTGTTGCGCGCAAACTCTTATATACGAGCGAGCTGCAGCATCCTACTATGTACATACATATAACTATATATATATAGTGTGCAGATAGGCAGGCTCCTGAAGAAATCGAAAGTGCGCGCGCGAACGCTCTCGAAAGCTGATTTTTCAGACGACCGTCCAACGCCGATAAACATAACGGCTCGCCCTCCTGTCTCTCTCTACTTCTCTCTCTCTCTCTCTCTCTCTCTCTCTCTCTCTCTCTCTCTCTCTCTCTCTCTCTCTCTCTCTAACATGTATATGCGCACCCGTATTACTAGAGTATTCAGTTTCGCATGGATGTTTACCACCAGTTTCACCAGATTCTTCCTCCACCATTTTTCTTTCATTTTTTTATTACTTACTGTCGCCATTAAAGAGACAAAATGCTCCTTGTTTTATCTTGTATTTTGCTCGAGGTTTCAAAACTCTCCGCTCACCGGTACATGGCTGCTGGTTTGCGATCAAATCTATATTTTTCAAGAACAAACTAATAAAAATGCCCACTCAGTAGAATGTTTCATGAAAATGATCAATGACTCTGTGTTTTTTTCAATTGTAATGATATCCTAGCCAAAGGTAAAACACGTTTTTGATCAATTCCATGAATTGTCGGAAAGTCTATTAAACCTTTGACAAAAATTTGTAAAAAATCTTTCGGAAGACCTTCAACAAGTCTAAATAATGAAATAACGATTGTGACTTTTTGATTTAAACTTGATCATCAATCCTACATCCGGATAGCTATTGATGGGATCATTAAAATTTCAATAGCAAAAAAAAAAAAAAATTCGCCAAATCTATCTAAACAATCTATTGCCAAGGATAACGTCTTCCACACATAGATCTCGCTAAAATTGACCATCATCGTTAAAAAGAAGAAGAAGAAGAAGAAGAAGAAGAAGAAGAAGAAGAAGAAGAAGAAGAAGAAGGCTCCGAAGGACAATTTCAACTAGCAAAAATTGATCCTAAAGCACAACGCAGCACACACATCCATCGCTCGCAGCAATCAACATGTCAATTACGAAAACAATGTATGTGTGTGCGAATGGTCGCCAAAAGTGCCTCTGCGGCTAATGTAGTCTAATGATGGCTTATATATATACATATATATCGCTCACTGTTGCGAGGGCGTAGTTATAAAGTTTATATGTATATATATATATATATAAGTATATGCCGAGCACAAGCAAGCAAGCAAGCAAGCAAGGTCGTCAAACTGCTCTTGATACTAACGTAAGTACGTTTGTCTTCCGCGCGCGCTAGACGGAAGCAATTTTGTCGCAGCTCTCGCGGCAGCAGCAGAAATTGCAGAGATGCGCTCTATTGAGAGATCATGGGTAGCTGACGACTCGGCTCGACTCGACTCGACGACGACGGCGGCGGCGGCGACGTTGGCCCTGAAAACGAATTATCGCGATGCAGCAGCAGCAGCGCGAACAGCTCTATACTACACGCTCATACTTCTGCCTGCTACTGCTACTACATGCCAAAGGGAGAGAGAGAGAGAGAAAGAGAGTCAAGGTCAGGGCCACGCGCTCGCGACCGCTCGCGACCTTGAGAATCTCTTGACGTACTACAAGGTGCAAAAACGAAGAAAAAAGCATGAAAAAGGAGTACAACCCTAAGAGCGCTCTGGCGCTCGCCGCCCGGAATGCACTACTTTTTGCCTCTCTCTCTCTCTCTCTCTCTCTCTCTCACTCTCCCCGAATGAAACTACCCGAAAAATCAACTTTCCTCACTTGATCTCTATCGAACGATCGATACCAATTGCGTAAGGCCAAATTTGCACTGAGTGATTGATAAGACTTTTGCCGCGCACAGAGGCCGCAGAGTTGGCTGAACATAAAAGCACTCGGCATGGCACTACACAGAGAGCGAGTTCGCGTGTGCGCGAGTCTGCACTGTCTGTGCAGTGTCGCGCGCGCTAATTAAAAACCTGATTAGCCGCGCGGGTGCGATAAAAAGGCTTTCCCTTCCGAGAATAATCGCGCTTGCTTGGCGCATATACATATCGAAAATAGGCATACCATCGCTGCATCACATGCAATAATTGTTGCAGGCGATCGCGCACCTGTCGTCACCGCGGCGCGCAGCAGACAAAGAAGGCTAGAGAGAGAGAGAGAGAGAGCGATTGAATAACAGAGAAAGAGGAAGACGAGAAAAAACGTCTGTAAGAGCAGCAGCAGCAGCAGCAGTGGCAGCGAAAGGGGTATATACTATCGGTGCGTGCGTGTGATTCCCCTCCTCTTCTGGATCCTACTGTAGCAGCGGCGGCAGCAGCAGGGTTGGCGTCTCTCTCTCTCACAACGGCAGCAGCAGCAGCAGCAGCAGCCAAAGCCGCCAAAGCAGCAACAGTGAGGCAGCGCGCGGGCACACGAGCGGAGCCTGAACAGCTCGCTCCTCCTCGCGGCTTTTTCCAATTGCACCTCGACACAACATCATGACGACGGCGACGACGACGACGACGACGACGGTGACGAAGCCCAGCCTCCGAGCGCGATGCTGGCGCCTCTTCGACAACATCACCGTCGAGCCGATGGTCGCGTTTTACATAATGCCCAGTGTGCTGGCGTCGCTGGCCACGCAGAATTTGAACCTGGAGAAGGCTTGCAAAGTGAACCTCAAGTACGGCGAAGCGGTGTGCTCGGCGCTGGCGGCGCGCAACACCACGGGCCTCGCGCTCGAGGAGACGGCGGTGCAGCAGCTCGTCGCCTCGATGCAGACCTGGAAGACGGCCCTGCAGTCGTTCTTCCCGTCGGTGCTGATCGTCTTCATGGGCGCCTGGAGCGACCGCACCGGGCTGCGCAAGCCCTGCATGATGCTGCCGATCGTCGGCGAGTTCCTCACCAGCCTCTCGCTCATCGCCTGCACCTACTGGTTCTACGAGCTGCCCATGGAGGCCGCCGGCCTCGCCGAGGCCCTCTGGCCCGCGCTCACCGGCGGCTGGTTCACCATGATCATGGGCACCTTCAGCTACATCGGCGACATCACCAGCGTCGAGTCGCGCACCCTGCGCGTCGGCGTGGTCAACTCCTTCCTCAGCCTCGGCGTGCCCGTAGGCATGGCCCTCTCCGGGGTGCTCTACGTCAGCATCGGCTTCTACGGGGTCTTCGGCATCGCCGCCGCCTGCTACACCTTCAGCTTCGCGTACGGCCTGCTCGTCATCAAGGAGGCGCCGCGGGCCGTCGACCTGCGGAGCAGCGCCAAGCTGCCGCCGCCCTCGGAGCTCAAAGCCGCCGCCAGCTGCTGGGCCGAGCTCGCGGACTTCTTCGCGCTCAGGCACGTGCAGGAGACCTTCAGGGTGGCCTTCAAGCAGGGCGCGAGAAATCGCAGGAGGCGGGTCATGGTGCTCATGCTCATCGTCATGGTGCTCATCGGACCTATGTACGGTGAGTCGCCGCTCGCTTCTTCTCCTGCGTCCCACCAAGCGCCCCGGCAGCTATTATTTCGCTTCTCCTCCTGGCCCTGCCTCCGCACGTCCTAACGGTACTCGCCTTGCCCATTTGCATGCTAAACATTTCGCCTAAAACTCCCAACCACCACCACCACCGCCACTCCTTTCTCGACACTGCCTTATTCCTTCCTTCTAAATCGCCCTCAACATTTCTCTTTTTCACACGCAGATATTAACATTTGTTCTTATCTTGACAAATATTTCTCAAACGATCAATCAAATGCGATACTTTATCGTTCAAAAATCGCTTACCTTCGGTTCAGGGACCCAACGCTGATGAAACAAAACTAACCAAAAATTCGCTACAACTGTCATTTTCTATGTATCTGTACACGTGGAAAAGCCTTTTCCAAGGCTCTCAATCAATAAGCGCAGATTACACAATCGAGTGTCGTTCAACCGCGCCGCATACACATTGACTTTCCCTTCCGCTCGAAAAAGTCGCGCTTGAGTTTTACCTAACGCGCTCGATTACAAAAAAAAGAGAGAGACAAACGAAATCGGGTCAATGCGACACGATGGCCAATTCGATTATTGGTTTTTGCACCTGCACACGGGCCTTGCTCTTGAACCCTTTTTTTCGGTAACGGCATTACACGGGTGATTTGATATTGTTATTTGCACGTGGTGGTATAAACGCCGATTGTATTTGAGTTTTTGAAGAGCGCAAATTTTTGGAGACTTGTCTATTTGAAAATGTAACAACTAATTCAAATGGATTTTGTATTATGTTGCCCATTGACCTAACTTCAATTTTTTTTTCTGAATATTTTCATTTTCAAATAGTCAATTTTTTTATTTGCCTTTTACGTATTGAAAGGTTTCTAAAAAAAATTACAAATTATTCTTAAGAATAAATTGATTTGGGAACGAAATTGTAGTTTCACCTAAATCGATTGAAGATCGTCGATGAAATAAGAGCAGGCTACTGAAATTTTGCGAGCGATTTATCGAAGTGTACTTTTGCGATCAGTAGGTTAATCATATTTTTCTGGTGAATTGGACAATTGTAAGGTGTCGGGCCTGCAAAAGGTTGAAACACACGCACAGATCCTTTCACATATTTGATGATGTATCGGACGAGCGGTTAATTGCCGGTGCCGCGTGTTCGCGCGTGCGCGCGTGCTTGGGCACTGACGTCAAAAGCGGAGCAAGAGGCTCGGCCGCCGAAGAGGAACAAAAGCGCGCCAAGGGATTTTGGAAAAATCACGAAGAAATGGCAGATATTGGCGCGGTGTAGTCCGAATGTGGTTTTGGACCAGGGCGCCAGTGTACGGGGCGACCGGACAAACCGGTTTTATATCATGTCCGGCAACGCGCTGCTGCTGCTGCTGCTGCATGCTGTTGTCGGCTGCTGCTGCCACTCGTCGCACACCGTTGAAAAAAATTGCGAGCGCCGCCACCGCCGCGTGTATCCGAAATATCTGCGACTTTTATAAATTCCTTCGGTGTATTTACTTTGACTTGCCGCTTTCCGGTCGTTCACTGCCCACCCACCGTTCCAAAACAGTCACGTGCAAAGCATTCGAGAGCTTTGGAGAGCTTGATGCCAATTTTACAGGTACGGGGAAAAAAAGGCAAAAAGGGAGGTGAGAGAGAGAGAAAATAGCGGTGCACCGTTAATCGCCTCGTCGTGAAACAAGTTTAAATAACACGAAAAGGCTGTTCTGTGTTTAAGTAAGCGCCGCGAAGAGAGACAGAGAGAGACAGAGAGAGGGAGAGAGATGTCGGCTGTTTTAACGCCAGTCAAGTTTAAGTACTCGAAATTCTTGAGGATTTCGCTTTACGCGCGCGTTCAGCGTTTCCACGTGGGTTTGGTGCGCGGAATATCTCGGCATATCACACACGTTGATTACACTCACACACTAAATGCAAATCATTTTACGGCTCGCTTTCTGTTTACGATGATATATGCCCCGTCCGGTTATTTTACAAACATCGCGATTATTAGCTAAGTACACATGTAAAATTTGTACGAGCAAGGGTCACTTGCAGATAACTTCTTTCAATATTTAAACAATGCTTTATCGTCATTAAAAATAAATTACTCTTATATCTTCATCAGTCTTATCTACATTTAATGTTGACTTATCCAGTGCAATGCCGTCGTGGTCGTTCAATGTCATTTTGAAATGAAAGAAAAAATTTTGCACTGTCAAACGAAGCATTAATAATTAATCACGGAGAAAAAGGAATAGCTGGAACAGCTAAAAATTTAGCTAATCCAGCGATTTTTTATCGCTATTTACGGACAGCG